>NDXZ01026164.1:0-10561 GCA_003055125.1 Paykullia maculata | reverse complement strand
AAGAGATGTTTTCATAATATTTTAATCACAATCACAATAAATCTAAAAAGAGAATTTGTATAAAGTTGGCAAAAAAAAAAAGAAAACCTAAATCAAGTTCTTAAATACCAGTATGTAGATACGTTTCGCAATTTGAAATCCCTTCCATATTTAGCAAAGTTTTTTTTAAAAGAAAAACAAAAATAAAATATATATCCCATGGATTGTTAAATGCATTAAAAGAGAATCCACTAAAAAATTGCAAAAAAAAAGAAAAGAATTAAAAAATATCCCATTTCAGAAACTGCTTACAAATGTTTGCGGTAAATCCTTTTAGTTTTTGTTAACAGTTGTTGTTATATTTTTTTATTCGCTTTTAAGAAGAAGAAAAAGTGTCATGTGATGCCCGACTAAAAATGGGAACTCTGTGTTCTTTTTCATTTGATTTTTTTTTTAGTTTATAAACCACCTCTAGTTCTTAATGTCTTGTAAATTTTTATATATTTTTTTTTTTTGTTAAAAAAAATAAAGTATTAAGCGGCATTTTTCAGCTGATTGCTTCGTCTTATGCAGAGTGTTTGTGTTAAGTTTATTTTTTTCAATTATTTACTACCTTTCAGGTGTTTAAAATTTTTTTTTTATATAAAAATTCTCTAGATACGTGGATGTATCTACTTTTATATTTATATAATAAAAAAAGTTTCTATCTTAAAGTACAAATGAATATACACATACAGACATACATACACGTAAACATACATACATCCATAACAATTTGCAGACAATTTGTAGTCTTATTTTGAATCAGTTTTCTTCTTCTTTATGTTTAAAATGATGGCTGAAATCAATTTTGATACCTGGAATATTAAAGTGTTTTCTTAGGATTTGCACTTCTTTTTATGTATTAATATATGCATATGTATGTATGTATGTATGTATATATATACGAGTGTCTGTTTTTAGTTTGTTCTTTCTATAAAAAATTATAATTTTCACGGTGTATATCAATCAATTAATTCGATACCATGAAATATTTTAATATTAAACTGCACTTCAATTAAATTATTGTTTAAATTTTCTGACTCAGAACGTTTAAAATCTGTTTGCAAATTTTATTCTAAATAATAATAATAAAACTGAGCTACAGTTAATTATTAAATTGATGATAATTAAATAATGAACTTGAAAGCTGAGAAAAAATGATAAGGAATAAATTATTAAGAAAAATAGGTTTGGAATAAAAAAAAATTACATTGACTTCTCGTAATTCTTATAAATAAGAAATATGGAGATTTCTACAGTTAAGAACGTATGTTTATGCCAGTTCCGATAGCAATTCACGACGTGTTCTCGTCCTCTGCTTTAGTGGGGCTCTTTTAATATTTAACACACTTTTGCCTTCTTTCTTTTTTTGCCTAATATTTTACCCATCTTCAAAAATATATAATAATAATAAAAACATTTAAAAAAACCTACACCTTCGACAGCGAACAAGACAAGTTATTTTTAATTGCGATAACTTTTTTACCTATAAAAGCAACTAAATTTTAATTGAAATTAAAATAGTTCGACACTTTATTAAAACGATCGCGGAGTATTGATAAAAAACGATGATTACCATAGAAGAACGTGACATTAGAATATGAACAAAATGAAATGAAAAAAGCTAGACAAAATATATTTTTAGGCCAATTTTCTCTAAAAAACAACTTCGACAAACCAAAAAAATATGTCAGTACCGTCACCTCGTGTCATTACCTTACACTGGTCAAACCACGAGTTAAATTTCGAAGCGTTAACTATAGCACCTGTGTGACTTGCAAAGAACACACAGGTAGCAATTTTCTACCCATTACGATTGCTCGAGAACTTGGGCTATCGAGATCCCTTTGCTGTCAGACCTGCTGACTATACAACAGAGCCTGAGGAGATCCGGTTGACCGAAGTCTGTCACTAGCCCAAGCATCAGCCAGGACTCCGATTTTCTATTGCACAGCGTGTGTTCCTTAGTAACATTCATAGTGGTGTATAGTTCAACCGTCCGAAGACGAATATCAGCACAAATTGACACCTCTTCCTGCTAATTCAAAATTCAGGTGACAACCACAACCACCACGTAGACCCCGAAGAGACCTTAACCAATAACCAGTCCAGGACTTAGTCCCAGGGGCTTACTAGTTCCCGTGGTACCAAAGAGATTCTGATGAACCACCAATTTGGGTCCGTGCACCCGAGGCTAAGGCGAGCCTCTTTTCCCCAAGAGCATTAGCACCATGATGGGACGTTATCATCACGATGCCTTTATAATTGCCCCCGGGGGGAATATTAGGGTGACAGTAAATTTTTTAAATTTAATTTCAAAAAGTGCCGGACGGAATATTGTGACACTAGGGCTAAAACTTTAATGCTGAAAATTTGAGCCAAATCGGACAACGTTTAATGTGCGCGCATCGAGATTAAAGGTCAAATATATGCAAATTTTGCAATTTATATGAAATAAATATTTGAAACTCTTTTACAAAAATATATATTTAATTAAAAGTATTTAAAATGTTTTTATTGCAGTTCATATACATATTTAAATAAAAGTAGTTATTAATTTCCGCCAAATAATAAAGAATATTAAAGAATTTAGCGATAATACAATTTGGTAGGTCATTTTAAACCGAAGAAGATACTAGGGTTAATTTCCAAAAATTCTTTTTAAAGGTACTTTTTATTAAAATAATTAAATCTATATTTTTGTAAAAGAGTTTCAAATATTTATTTCATATAAATTGCAAAATTTGCATATACCTAACCTTTAACCTCGATGCGCGCAGATTAAACGTTGTCCGATTTGGCTCAAAATTTCAGCACTGAAGTTTTAGACCCAGTGTTACAATATTCTGGCCGGCACCCCTAAAATTACAAACATAATTTTTTTCCATATAAGCCATTGTCACACTAATATATGTAAATATATAATCACTTCCTGATTTTCTTTGTAGCAAATATCAAATCAAACACACCCTTGCCGAAAAGACCAAAAAATGTATTCCTTTATAAAACTCAAATACTTTCCACTCCAAATACTAAACTAAATAATTGATAAGGGTTTTCATAATTTTCTTTTAATCATCTACTTTTTCCCTCTCATCATAGGTTTTTTAGATTTTTATTTTGCGAATAAACTAATTAATTCTATAACAATTACACATTCAATTGACACTTTGAAATACGGTCATGAATTAATTAATAAATTGTATAGGTATGTCTGTCAGTTTTCTATAAATTTTCTTATTTTAAATCCACCCATTTAGAAAATTAAAAGTGTTCTTTATTGATTGAAAAAATATATGTTCCTTAAACGCCCTTTTTACTGATTGCAAACACGAAATAATTGCGCCTGCATTTACAAATTTTTAACCGGACGGCTTTCTCTTTGAACAAACTAAATGAATGCAATTGGAATGCGAAATACAATTTATTAGCTCTGGAACTTGCACTTACATACATACATACATACATACTTGGGTTGACTGTTTGATGTAAAGTCAATTTTGTGGCGTTTTTATACCCTTCACCAGAGGTGACAAGGGTATATATAAGTTTGTCATTCCGTTTGTAATTTCTACAATATTCATTTGCGACCCCATAGTGTATATATATTCTGAATCCCTATAGATAGGAAAGTCGATTGAGCCATGTCCGTTTGTCTGTCTGTCCGTCTGTTGAAATCAAGTTTTCTCAGCACATTGGTACGGACGCGTTGGTAGTATCAAACAATCAGAAATTCTCCTGAGATGTTTGCTATTGAAATCCAGTAAAATCGCTTAATAACTGATCAAGATATAAACCAAAAAAGACTACCTATTTTTTTTTTAAGCAAAAACAATTTTTTTTCTTTTTTTATTACAAAAAATTAATGTGTGTAAGACATGCCTTTTGAGACATTTAAAAAAAAAAATATGTCGAGATATGTATAAGCAAAAATTTTTTTCGAGATATAGGCAAAAAAATTTTTTTATTTTATTACACGTAGTGAAGGGTATATAAGATTTGGCACAGCCAAATATAACGCTCTTTCTTGTTTTTTTGTAGAAACTTGAACTTATTTACGTCTATATTTTTATGTCACAACAATATCCAACAGCGGCGCCTCTTGGCGAAAACTGCACTGACTGTATTAAAAACGCAGCATTAAGATGTACATATTTGTTGTTGTAGTTTCAATAGATCAAGTGCTAGACAAAGATGATGTGCAAAGAATTTAATTAAGTAAAAGAAATGTCCGTAGGTGTTGTCAGCTACTTTAATGATTGTATATATGTATGTACATACCAACTATTAAAATAAAAAACACTTAACACGATATAGACATAAGATACACAAGTTCATACTTGCATACATACAACCATATAAGTATGTATGTTTATACATCCATAAATACATACCTAAGAATGTATATACATATAAGAAAAAAAAAATGCCAACTAATTAACAAAAATATAAATAACAGGTAAGAGCGCTATATTCGGCTGTGCCGAATCTTATATACCCTTCACTACGTATATTTATGTATGTGTATAAATCGTGTGTATACTTATGTATGTACGTATGTATTTACATAAATGTCCGAAAGATATTTTAAGTTTTAGAAAACTTGATTTTTTTATGATAATCATTTAAGTCCATAGGGGGTTTTCGCCCATATCTTTTCTGATTCTGGGCCAATTAGTAAATTTTTTTTTTAATATCACAAAAAGGCATGTCTTACACGCAAATATAATAATTTTTGAGTAAAAAAAAAGAAAAAAATAGATAATCGTCTTCTGGCGTTTATATCTCGGTCAGTTATTAAGGTTTTCAATAGTAATCATCTCAGGAGAATTTTTGATTGTTTGATACCAATAACACGTCCGTATGACATCGTGGGGGGGAAATTTCAACAGACGGGCAGAGAGACAGATGGACAGACGGACATGGCAAAATCAACTTCTATCTATAAGGATTCAGAATATATATACTTTATGGGGTCACAAATGAATATTGTAGAAATTACAAACGAAATGACAAACTTATATATACCCTTGTCAACTCTGGTAAAGGGAATGGGAAATTTCTTTGCGACCCCATAGATTATATACGTGTATGCTAGACCGTTAGAGCCGATTTAGCCATGTCTGTCTGTTTGTGTGTTGGTTGAAATCAATTTTTCGTAGTTGCCATAGGCCACTCAGATTTGGTAAAGGGTATAAAGATTTGGCACAGCCGAATATAGAGCTCTTACTTATTTTTTAGCAACTTATTAAATTAAGTATTTGGAAAAAATTTACTTTAATTATTATTTATACATTGTTATTCTAGTAGCTTGAAATTTTCGTCTTTATCTAAAACAAAATTTTTTATAAAATTACAAATAGGTGTTAACAACCTTTTCAGCAGTCAATGTGAACTCTCCAGTTAAATAATTTAAAAAAACTAAAAAAAAAAATCATTGCCTTTAATTAACGCTGCAGTTACAGCCTCAACTGCCCCCGACGAGTGTGCACTTGTCATTTGAAATATGAAAGAGTTTATTTTAAAAATTTTGTAATTTTATTTACTGTCCATTTGATGTCAATGAGTTAATTGCATTTGCAGTTAAACTTTTACACTTTTTTTACGCATATATACATGTCTAGACTTCTAGCAGAGGAAAAAAACGCAAATTTCACTGCGTGAATTGAAATTGAAATTGAGAAAAATATTGCTGTTACAATGTGCACTGAAGGTGCAAGATTCTAGAAAATTCTGTAAAGAATTAGAGGGGTTTTTTTAATTTTTTTAGAAAAATATTTTTTATATCCAAAAAATTGGCTTAACATATTTGACAAATAATTTTTTAAAATAAATTTAAGCAATTTGCAAACGTTGTTTCAGCGTAACCCAGCAAAAACTTGCATTGCTTTGTAATGAGTATATAATGATATAAATAAAGTAGTTGCACCACTTACCTTTTTGGCATTTTAACCGATTACTTTAACATGGTGATGTCATTGGAGGCAAGTACTTACCCCGCCCGCTTACAAATAGGGACTTAAATAAGTCATTACCACCCTCGCTTAC
The DNA here is from genome assembly GCA_003055125.1 of Paykullia maculata. Classification (NCBI taxonomy): domain Eukaryota; kingdom Metazoa; phylum Arthropoda; class Insecta; order Diptera; family Rhinophoridae; genus Paykullia; species Paykullia maculata. The sequence continues at coordinate 4,492 of NDXZ01026164.1, read as the reverse complement.
AAATAGGAATTTTGTGAAGTCATTACTTTAATGTCATTAAGTAACTACTTACTAATAATTAATTAAGCAGCCTACTAAATTACAAATAACGAATTGATTAAGTCATTACTTTTTAAATATTATATAACTACTTTCTTTTAAGAAGTCAAATATCCAATTGATTGTATGGGCTTACAGAACTAATTATCAATTATGTGTTAAATTCGGCCCCCTAAGAACGAAACTGAGGTCTGTTACTTCTGTACGTTACCGTTCTACAGAAACACTTAGAAAGAACCTTTGGAGTCGGTATGAAAACCGTCATGAAATTCATAAACATCCGTCGAAAATAAAATTACTTATGCTTAAAATATGTTTACCCAAATGAGAATCATAATAACTAACTTAAGTGGCTGCTAACAAATTATTTCTTATTTGTTTCTCATGAATAAATTATTACGTTTCACAATATAAACCTGTTATAAAACTACTTCTTAGTAATGCAGACGGTATGATGTACTCATTGAAATGTATGTTATTCAGTAAGAGCAAGTCATTACCCAATTTTTGCTGGGAAGTCATTATGAATAACTAAACTTATCTCAAAATAAACGATAACTAACAGATTAGCTGTCACAGAAAACATTGTTTCCAATTTAAAGCTTCCCAGCTTGTTTTTTTAAGAACTTTCACTGACAGCCAAAGAGTGGGAATAGGAAAATTGTAGGAAGTTTTGTTTTTATTTTCGATGAAATAAACACATTACGTAGTAGTTTATTACCAGAAAAATTGTGTTCTTTTATTTATTAAAATTTATTTTTTTATTATTTGAAATCAATATTTAGTGTTTAACGATTTGAAATTTTTTTTTACATTCCAATACGATTGAGTACGTAATCGCACAGTAAGTCATTAAAAAAGCCACAAATCGAAATTTAAAACTTTGTGGTAAATGAACAATTTAAAATACGAAAGAAATCGCATTTATGATCCTTCTTGTGTTTTGCCAATAACGACAAACAGAAAAGTAGATAAATTTTAAAGTCAGCAAAGAGTTTTAATTAATGTCTGCGCAAAAACATGGAGATTTTTATCAGAGAAACAAAATTAATTAAGATGAATTTCTTTAAAACAGCATCAATTTTTAGGTAATTTTTTTGTTCAAATATATTATGTTTTGTAAATGCAACTAAGTATGAAATACATAGTTCAAAACAGTTTGTGTAAAGATAAACCTGACACTCTTTAGCACACACTACATCTTCTTTTTATATTTCTAAGCTTTGTAATGTTTGTATGGTTTATATTTAATACAGCGCCCTCTAGAGGACATAAAATCATAACCCGACTTCTTTTAGTTCACATTTCAAAAGTAAGAAACAAAAAAATATTTCCAAATGAGATAATAAAGTTTGAAACAAAGTCAAATTTATAAAAATAATTATTTTAACTTTTTATCGATCAGCAGAAAATTCGATGGCCTTAATTTCATTAATATAAAAAACTGAGAGTTTATAAATTATATTATAAACACAAACTTATAAAAAGACCCACGAACTAAAATATTTGTATAAACAAATGTCTCTGCAGTATCTACATACATTAGTATGTATGTATTTTTATAAATTTATTTTCTGACATGTATTTATTTGTTTGATGGTGTTATTATTTATGTTTTACCATGTTTCAAACATGTACAAATAAAAGTTGATACCATCGCCATCGATGATTTTACGTAGTCACCCGTCTAAAGTTACAAGTACAAATAAATGACTACAAGTAAATCCAGCGGGAAAACTGTGCATTATAAAGGCCTTCCAAACGGCCTTATTTGACGTTATGACCTTCTAATGCCAAAGTTCATTGTGATTTGTTAACTAATGGTAATGGTTTAGCCAATATTATCTTATTTACAGCTGTTAGTTTGTCATTAGTTAAGGCACCAAAACCCCCTTTAGTTCAATAATAGTTATAATTTTAGTTTACAAATAGTTGGCTAATGACTGTATGTATATATACATATTTATATTTCTTATTTAGTTAAAACATATAAGTGAGGTCATATCTCAGAGGAAGATAATGGGTTGATAATGGGTTTTTTGTGTTTCGGTTTATCAGGCCTGCAAACAAGTTTTGGTGATGCTAGAAGAACGCGTTTGTTTAACTCAGGATAGCTTTGCCCTGTTGCCTGAAACCCTCCTCATTTTCCCGGGCTTGGTACTGGCTGGCTAACACCAGGCAGAGTTACATACATATGGGCATTTACACAGAAATGTCAACCACAGCCAAAAAATTCAAAGTCTAAAAAAGTATGTTATTTTAACTTATTTGTATAGGGAATCTATTAAATTTAACTTATGCAAACAAATCTAACATTTATTCATAACACATTTTTAAATATTCGAATGCAAAGTGAAACAAGTGCAAAAGTTCTATTTTAAACATTTCTATTGCATATTTTGTTTTGATTAATGATCTTAATGAGAGTCATTATGCATTAAGATTTACTTTTTTAAACTCGGTTTATATTTCAAAAATATAAGAAAAATGTAAAAGAAACGATGCGATTGCCAATTACGGTTTTTTTAATTTATTTACCGTATATTTCGATGTCGCGTTCGACATCGGAGAAATGCCCATATGTATATTAAACTTTTATAATTATTTAACCCACATTAAAAATTTAAACAAAAAGGATAAAGTCATATAACATTACAACCATTACGACTTTACGGGGAGAGTTATGAGTTGAACATATAAATACAGTAGACTCGCGGTGGAGGGAACCCAGGATTGAGGGAACTCTATACTCTATAGAGGGAACAGAAAAAATTCTATCATTGAGTACTCTATAGAGGGAACCTTCCATCTGATAAGTATTGAGTAGTGGGAACTTTGCAGCAAAAAGTTAATAATGTTAGAACAAAAAGAAATCAAAAGCCATGTGCATATTTACAAAACGAAAAGCTATGAAGAAGTGTGAGTTTTCTGGTATTGAAGCAAGGCCATATAAATGGTTCGTTACTTAAAGAAGTCGATACATTCCAATTTCTGGTAATTTTATAAAATAAAAAGCTTAAAACTTAACTGCATAAAAAAAATGTATGGAAACGAAAAAGACTTTGATTGGCTCAAGAGACTCAAGACTAGATTCGGAATTATATTGTTAAAAATTAGCGGCAAAAACCCAAAAATTAAATTTATAATGCCGACGAAACTGGCCTATTTTAGAAATTACTGCCAGATAAAACGTACGTGACCTCCAACGAAAAAAATGCTTGCGGAATAAAAAGTGAAAAGGCGCAAATCACAGTCTTAGTGTGCACTAATACAACTGGTAAGCACAAGTTGAAACTTCTAGTAATAAGTCAAGCCAAAAACCAAGATCGTTCCGAAACTATCAGATTCCCTTGGACAACAAGAACTCAAAAAGAGCATTGACGACTGCTGACATCTTTTTAATTCTCTTGAATACATCATTGTTCTGAAAAAGATCAGGGATATTGCTGTGCAAAAACATACATTAAAATACTTCTAAAAAAACACTTTTTTATTCTTTTTCTATTCTTTTTTTTCGATCTCGATTGAGGGTAACAGTCTGGATTGAGGGAATAGCCCTTGCACGAATTAGTTTTCCTTACCGCGAGACTACTACATATTTATATGAGCTTTTTATTTTGAAAGTGGAAAAGTCTACTTTCACAGCTCAAGACAATTTAAGTAAAATAAAGACCTTTTTTCATTTTTTATACCCTTCATCACCTATAAGCCAAAATAGACGACTACCAGTTTTTTTTTTACACAAAAATTATTATATTTATGTGTAAGGCATGTGTTTCGAGAAATTAAAAAAAAAAGATAACGAGATATAAGCAAAAAAAACGTTTTTTTTTACATACACGTAATGAAGGGTATATAAGATTTGGCACAGCCGAATTTAGTGCTCCTACTTGTTTTATTCCACATTTATCCAACCCTTAAGTATTTCGATACATTAAAAATTGGCCTTATTGAAGGCCAAGTTAGCTCCCTGTAATATTTCTGCATGTATTTTTATTTTTATACTAATGCGCGTGCGTGTGTCCGATTACACACGCCACACTGTGTTTTATGTGATTAAAGACGCGTGCTCAGCGAAAAACTTAAATAAACACACAAAAAAAAAAAAATAAAAATAAAAACCAAAACTAAAAACTAAATGCAAACAAATTGAATTGAAACTTGTATTGAGAATGAAAGAAAAACAAACAAAAAACATAAAAAAAAGAAATACAATACAAGACTTAAAACTAACTCATGTAATGTCATGTTATCTCTTTATGAGTATCAATTGAATAATAGAACGTTTAGAACGAATACAAATACTATAGCACTCGATGTACAATATGTATGTTCATAAGTATGTATACAATGAATGACACACGGTGACGATATCAACTACTTAATTACCCAATTCACAACCTGTTGTAGATTGTAGATCAGGGGTGCTCATAGCTAAAACTGTGATTGTATT
>NDXZ01026146.1:0-10395 GCA_003055125.1 Paykullia maculata | reverse complement strand
AACAGTATTACGTTTTAACTTGTTTAAGTAAAATTTTCTAATTTAAAAGCTTTTGCATTTTGAATTAATAATTTTGGGCTTCTCGCTTTATTTTCTGCGTCCTAAATGTTGCAACTTAAATATTGATCCTTTTTAAAGATTTACTTAACAGTCTATATCCTAAAACTAAAATATATATATTTTTTATTCTCTGCTTTATAACTAATACACATACATACATACATAAATACATACATATGTATGCTTTATCATGTTATTTGTTTTATTCGTTTTGTGCTGCTTCTTTTTTTTTTTGTATTAACAATTTTCATTGTTTAACAAAATACAAAAGGCAACGTTGATTAGAGTGGCTTCAAGGCATTTGAAACGCAAAAAAAAATTGTTTGTGTGTTAATATTTATGTATATATATGTATGTGTGTGTGTGTTAGGGAGTCTTACTGCACGCTTTTATAAAAAAATCTATCACTAGCACGTAAATATGTATATGTACTTATGTATAGTTATATACGAAATTAAATACGCAAGTACAGTTTAATTTGGTTAAACTGAATTAGAAATGAAGAAAACGCTCTTGTATGTTTAATAGTTAAACTTATTTGATAAAAGATATCTTAGGAAATCCATTAAATTAACAATTCTTTGTTTGTTTGAAAATTTCTTTGTTGTTTGCTGATTTAGAGGCAGCATTAAATTTCTTTATTATTCAATAGTTAAAGATTTATTTATTTAAGCTTTTGTCGTCGAATCTAATTAAATATAACAACTGATGTATTCCCTATGGATGATTTTAAAACGTAAGTCTTTTAATTGAAATAATAATCATGTACTTATCCATATAATTAAGATAAAATGCCTGTATTTTTTATTTGTAACAATCAACAGCTTTGATGTCTAATTTCTAAGGTACTTAGAAAACTCTTAGGCTAATTTAAAATATTTGTTAACAATTTCAGTAAGTTTTTCTAAAAATAGTTTTTTAACAGGACTTTGATTAGTTGTTAAAAATAACTCATTACCGATAGTCTAAAATTTTGCTGGCTATACCCAGTTCCCATTATTTTAAAAGTAATAGCCCTTTGTTATTAGTGTGAATAGTGTGAACAAAACTGGGTTGGACCAGAACTGAACTAAAAAACTAGATATTTTTTCTTACCGAGTGAATTAAAATAACCCAGCCACAATGAATGGAATCCAAATAGTAGGAGTGGCACCAACATGCAAATAACATCTTAGTTTTTATACATAAGAAGAAGGGTGATATTAAAGTACTCCAAAAACTACGGAAAGCAACAAACAGTCAAAATCGGAAGATTGGTCGTGACACCTTAAGGGATATAAGAAGAGTTATCATATTGGATATATGAAAATGACTTTGTTAAAGTTAAATCATTACTTCTTCTTTTAAACATTGGCTGGATTGCAGACTTAAATTTGAATTGTTATAGCTGCAAAAAAATAAATTCTGTTTATAAACATTTCTAGTATTTCATCCTTCCCGATCCTTGCATTCATCAAAATTAACTGTAGTCTATGTAAACAATATTTCAGTACTTAAAACTCATCTATGAATTTTATGGTAAGTAACAACACATCTCTCATCATACAGCCAGAGAAAAAACTCATGCATGCAAAATGTGAAATATATAAATAAAATATAAAAAAACACATGCACACATACACACATACACAAAATTTATAAATAAAAAAAATAAAAAAAAACTGAAAAAAGGAGAGCACTTTAAACTTTTCAATACTGTTAATTTGTTACAACACCCAAAGTGGATATGAATTAAGAGATAGAGTTTGAGTATATGTATGTGTATGTATGAGTAAATTTGCGTAGGTGTAGTTGTGTGGGAAAAAGTTGAAAATGTTGATTGAGGTACACTTATGCACACACACACACGCATACTCCACCTACCCCAATCCTCAACCACTTCTTGTATAGTTACACATTAACATACATAATATGTATGTATGTCGTATGTATGTATGTCGTGTCCTCTGTCGTAATGCTTAAAAGAAAACTTTAACAATAAACATTATAATAAAATTCATCTCATATTAAAATTATTATGTATGTTTTTTTACGCCTTCCTGCTAATGTTCTTTGTCGTCTTTCTACTTATCCACAACATTGTTTCCTCTATCAGTGCTTCATTTTGTCACATATACTTAAACATTCATATGCAACCATAGTCCCGAAAAAGTAGTGGTGCCTATGTTGTTACTGCAGTTGTGGTAGTAGTAGTGTAAGTAGTAGCTGAAGACGTGGTAATGGTAGCAGTTGCATGCAGAATGTGAAGGAGTACAAACAAATCGTGATAAAAGCTTACTCACATACATAATCATTTAAACATTTCCATATTCATATACATTTATAAAAATGTACGTGTATGTGTGGTTGTGTAAGTATGCATGGTTAAGTGAAGGGCGTCAATGTGCATATTGTTCAAGTGCTGGTGTTTACGAAAGAAACTTTGTCATACAGTTTTATGATGATGACGAAAACCTACAACGACTCAACTCAACTTGTTTAAATATTGGTTCGTTGGTTTGTTAGTTTGACTTGTACTTGTACGCCTGTGGAAACGTTTAATTTTTTAAGCAGGAAGAGGAACATGCAGATTTTGGGTTTCTTTTTTTATTATTTTATATTAACTTTACTAGTTATGGAAAAAATATGTTTTCTCGTATTATTATTACTATTTTTATGACAACGAAAACAGCATTAAAAATTATTCATTTATTTTCGAAATAAATTCTTTATTACAAGTTCATACTAATGTTGCACGTGCAACATTATGATTTCAAAAATATATCCAAAAATTTGGCTAAATTTTATAACAGAAACTGCTGTAAATGAGTTGAGGAGACAAAATTCAATTGCAATGAAAGTTTTACGTATTCAAGGCATTTAGCAGGAAGTCAAGTGCCATAAACGTAGCAACTTTACAGCTAATTAGGATTTGGGGGAAAAAAAACACTTCGAAGATGATTTGCAGTTAAGAGTAAAGTTGTAAAGTTTGTACATGAATAGTAGAAAAAATGATAGAAAATAAAATAATGATGCTTACGTTGGCGGTTATGAGATTGAGTTGATGCAAAAATGTTTACATTTTTTAAAGTTTTAATTTTATATAATTTGATTTAGTTATACTTTTACACATAAGTTTGATTGTTATTATTTTTTTTGCTTGGTTTTTGGGGTGTCCAATTATTGACAGAAAAATTAATTTAAATTTAATTTATGGAGGACATTTTTATTCTGATCAAATCGTGAGATCTTTAAGATGATTTGTCAATGAGTCTGTGCTGTTATATAATAAGGTGTAGCTAAAAATATTAGAGATTGAAATTCGTTCTTTGATTAGAAATACATACATACATATATACAGACAGAACTAAAGGTGGGGATGTTAAATTTTTCGTTTTGAGGATCACAATGGACGCATAAAAATCGTTTCACCTATGATATATGATACACAGATTTTAAATATATATGTAGAATATTTTTATCAACTTTAGTTTTCGAGATATAGCTTTATGTCAAAAATGAAGGCAGTGTCATGACATATGTAAGTATAACTCGAGAAAAGCTTGTCCTATTTAGCTGAGTTCAGTAGTTTCAGAGATATCGGGAAACTTATGACGAAAAAAATCTATTGTTTAATACAAAGTTTTGAAATTTTTGTTTTTTAAAAATGTAATGGAACCTATTCCCACTCAAAAATGTTGTAATATGCATTACATACTAATTTAAAACTGTGACTTTTCTTGATATTTTTTTTTTTTTGAAAAAATCTAGTAGTTTTAGACAAACCTGTGTAATATATGTAATCAGCAATAGGTAAAATTTTTCCGCCAACAGATGAACTGTAAGCTAGTGTTATTTATTTAAAAACATAATTCCTTTAAAGCCGTGTCTTTAAGATAAGTTTTTTTAAAGAAAAAAAATTTTAAAGTTTACAATAAAAGAGAAGATGTAAATTTACCATAAAGCAAATATCAATTAATAATTTTCTGGCAAAAAATCTATTTTCATCTCAATAAATTATCTATAAACGAAAAGTTTTAAATCAGGAAAATGTATAAAAAGCTTTAAAAGCTGGTGTAATATAAAGAATCCCTATTTTTAACCCAGTTTAAAATACAAGATACAAGACCCATACGTGTTTTATTTTCGTATACCTAATTAATGTATTGGTCATATAATTGAGACCAGTTTGGTATGGGTAATTGAGTACTTTAGGCAATATTTGCCATTTTATTATGATCAAATGTGTTGTTACGTTGGCAAAGTCATACGCATATGAAATTGTAAAAACAAATGACAAATGTTTAAATACATCCATGTTTGTGTGTGCGTACATGTGTAAAGTAATAAATGGGTTAAATACTATAACGGGTGCTTGCCCAGACCTGTAGAAATATATAATTTGTTAATGATTTATCTTTACTTTTGCTTTTAACTTTTTGTTGATTTTTTTGGCAATTAAATTCTAGGTACAATTCAAATAAAGCTCCATCGTTGAGATTTAAAACGAATAAAACAATTCTAAAGCTGAGAGAGTTTGTAAATAAAATCGACATTCATTCTGTTTAATTTAGAAAAATGTTTTTGGTTTATTACCCTGTACCATTATATTATTTTTGGTTAATTAATTAATTAATTATTATTAACCAATTCATACTTATACATAGAAATAAATAAACTCCAACTGGTCATTGGCTAGTAAAGGCTTAAACAAACTACTTACTCTTTGCCATATAGGTTTCTTTTATTAATACTCATACATATCTGTTGACATAGAAACTAACTTCTACAAACAATTTCTTACTCTTACTCTTACAATTATAAAGGTATGTCTCGTTGATCATTTATCTAAATTTATATTGGTTTGACTCTTTAGTAACTCGAATGTGTATGTGTGTGCGTAGGCAACTGTGTATGCCGACCTGCAATCTCTTATTATATTTGTTGTTTTTGTTGTTGTTATACATTAAATGATACAGGTACTTATACAATCACATTTACACATACAACCCTTACTACTCATCAACATCTGCATATATAACTACTTAACATATGCTTTTTGTGCTTTTCTCAAATGACATATGTATGTAGTAGGTATCCCTATGAGAGAATGTGAGTTATTGTTAAAAAAAAAACCTGAAAATAGGTTTACATTTGTGTTTGTGTTGTGTGTATATGCCAGAGTATGCGTATATATTTATTTGTGTACATTGTTGTTATTTTAAATGTTTAACATGACGTCAACAAGATGTTTTTATGTAAATTTTTTCATAGTTATGATTTTATTAAAATTATATGTAAATATGTTCAAAATATATTATTAGCAAAGGAAAAACTTTTATATTTTATTTGTTATTTAATAAATGAAAAAGCTCTTTAATAAAATGGTAAAAGGTTTTTTTTTGTTATCTCGCATTTTGCTAATGAACTAATTAAAATTAAATTTTTTAATTTTGCTAGGGAAAAAACATTGATAAGAATTGTTTTTTGTTAATGAAATGGAGCAATTTTTTTGAAAGGTATAAAAAATACATGAAAAATATAAAATAAAAAGTCTTAGGCTGAAAATATAATCTTATTAGTTCTACTTATTAAGTAAGGGAGCTCAACAAAACATTAGAACTTATGGAACTTTAAGGTAATAGCAAAGAACATTACATTGCTAAAGGTACCAATGAAAAAAAAAATAAAATATTGGGAGCAAAGTTTACAAAAAAAAAAATGTATAACAAATTTTTCTGAAAATTTAAATTACACTTTTAATTTGCAGCAATTGACAAAATGGTCGTTCAAAAAAAAATCTATTATTTAAGTTATGGGGACTATCAAAACTGTCCAATAATTTAAAGTTATAACAGCAGTTTTGTTTAAAATTAATATTCACCACTTACTCTACTAATTTATTTTTTTCCCACAAAATTGTAAAATCGTTTCTTAAAAGCGTCTGGAAATGCTTTTTCACACAGTTGACAAAAAACTTCTATTACACTTAATACCAAGGAATTACTTCTAAGAGCAAGTAATTCAGAAAAACAAAAACAATCTGCTTAAATGAAAAGTTTTTGTTAACAAATTTTGAATAAATTAACGCAAATAAATAATTATTATTATTACTGCTTTAAAGGTCATTATTAAGTCATGTAAATAAGAGCTTTCAGACTCATTACAACACTTTCTGATGTAAATATTTACATTCCATGTTGCAAGGTCATTTAAATTGGACAATATTCAACATTCAGGGAATGCTGAACGAGCAACAAAACAATATGAATACACCTACGCATACATTATGCCAAAAAGCCAACAAATGCAAAATAGTTACAAACACACTCTATGCGTTTGTGTTTATTTTCCCGTAAACGTAAAAGCAAACAAAACAGCAGCAATAACTACTACAACAAATACCTTAACACGTTTGTACTAATTGAACTACAGCAGGAGAGAGAATGAAAACCGTAATGACCTCTTTATAAACATTGGTTGCTCTTTGAAATGACTGGTTAACGATTCTGTTGCTATTATTGTTTTTAACATTATTCTACATACACACAAACACAACAATATATATGTACATGCGTGAGTATGTATTACTTTGTATAGGTGCTCATAAATACGATTATAAAAATGTTGTGGACAATTCGTTGAATTTGTGCTAATTATAAAATTAAACATACGTTTTATTCGCTGCGAACACAACCAAATTAATATAAAAACAAATTATCAGCAACGATGATGACAACGAAAGACAAGGAACATAGTGTCAATGATTTTAATGGAATATTTATGTAGTGTTTGCGTAAAAAGAAATGTTTTAAGTGAAAGTTTTAATATTTAGTTTTGATTAATATAGAGAGCAGTAGATAATTTATACAATTTTTAATTTTTAATTCTTTAAACACATTTTTTTTTCTCCAAAGAACTTTGTAAAATTAATAAATATTATTTTAAAAGTCGCAATTTTAGATTATCGAATAAATTGTTCTTTTTAATTTAAAAGTGTTGTTGGGATAATTGAAGTGAGCAAAGAGTGAACAAAATAATAATTTGTTTACTGATTTACTTATTTATTTATATTCTAAGCTCCTTTGAAAAAAATAATTGAAAGATAATTACAAGGAAGAGCCCACATATAGCTTTATCGAATTTTCGTAACATATTTTTTTATCTACAAATTGTACATCTCGTTCTCATTTGGAACCATTTTACACTTTAGAAATACTTTTTTGTCAGATATTAAAATGTTTAACTTTATTATAATGTATTGTTGTAAGAAATGTTTCAAATATTAAGAGAGTTTTCCAAAACTTTTTTTACTTCTTTATTTGCTGTTAAAATATTTTGGTTTGCTTTAACAATAACAAGTCCTTTAAAAAGCTTTTTGTTTTTTCTTTATATATTGTTAAAGATGTAGCGATGCTAAATGCATTATTGGGGATTTCTTTAAAAACATCAACGAAGTTACCTATAAAAATTCTCTATTACTTTATCCTTTGACCTCAAACTCCACCATCTTTACGTTAATTTATAAGCATTAAATTTTATTTTATTTTTCTTATCGCATAATATTATTGGTTTTTATCGATTAATTTTTTGTTATAAAACCTTTAAAAAACACTTTAATTTTAATAACATTCGTGGGAATTAAAGGTTTTTCTTTCATGCTCCAAAGTCATTAAGAAAAAAAACCATGTGTTTATATAAATTCAAAATCTTTGTCGTTATTATATTTTGTCACGCAGTTTTAAAGATAACGAATTTGATTTTGGCTTTTAAACTTAAAGGTGGCAGAATACGGGACCCTACGTTTTGTTGCTTGATTTATAATCTTAAAGTCGTTCATTTATGTTCCTCGTAAACTTTGTTTAAATCGCAAGCATGTTCCCTAAAATTATTGATTTTTCTTTGCTTTTTTCTAGAAATTCCAAAGAAAAACTAATACTTTTTAATAAACTAAAACTCCCAAGCAAAAACTTGCATTGCTTTGTAATGAGGTAAAATGATAAAGATACAGTAGTTGCACTACTTACCTTTTGACATTTTAACCCATTACCTTAAAAGGGCGATGTCATTCGAGGTAAGTACTTATTCGTTCCACTTACAAATAGGGACTTAAATAAGTAATTACAACCCTCGTTTACAATAGGGATTTTGTGAAGTCACTACTTTAATGTCATTAAGTAACTACTTACTGTAATTGAATAAAATAGCCCTCTGAATTACAAATAACCAATTGAATAAGTTATTACTTTTAAAATAATATATAACCACTTGCTTTTAATAAGGAAAATATCCAATTGATTGTATGGGCTTACAGAACTTATTATATTCGGCTTCCTAAGAACGAAACTGAGGTTTACTACTACTTTACGTTACGTTTTACAGAAACATTTAAAACAAACCTTAGAGTTAATTTAAAAACCGTCATGAAAATCATAAACATCCGTCGAAAATATAACTATTTATACTTAAATAAATAAAATACTTAATTTATACTTATGTTAACCCAAATGAGAATCATAAAAACTAATTTTCAGCCAAAGTGTATGCAGCTTTTAATTCTTATTAAATATCTGACAAATAAGTTATTATGTTTTACAATATAAATTTGTTATTAGAAAACTACTTCTTAGTAATGCGAACGGTATGTTATACTCATTGAAAAGTATGTTATTGCAATACTTTAATAAAGTTCTACTGGATTTATTTTTTTAAAGTTTACGTATGATTGATTATTATTAATGATTCGAAAGTAATTTACTATTTATCATACGCCCTTGGCACTTTAATAGTTGCACACATTTTCTTTAGTTAGAATTGATAGAATTCTGAAATCAGCAACTCTAAATGAATTATTTGCATTTCAAATATCGGTTATAGTAATTTATTTAAATTTATACAAATTTTAATTTTTATGTTCATAGAAATACATGCAATAACTTTAAAGAGATATAAGTTTAAATAATAATTTATATTCAACATTTTTATTATTTCGGCGAAAATAAACACTTTTATATCTAAAAAGCAATAAACTTGTTCCGGCAATTTTAAACGCACATCCTTTTCCGTATGTAAAAATAAATAAACGCCTTTATGCACACATAGAAAGTAAATAATGAATTTTGTTTATTTTCTTTTTCAACTTTAACAGCATTTTCATAAAGTACGAAAAACATTTATATACAATTAAAATTTAAATTTTCAATTAGTGCAGATCAGAACCAACTCTAACTCAATCGGCAATGCCACAACAATAAATATATTCCTATACACATACATGTACACAGAGGTACATACATCTATTGATTTATATGTTTGTAAACTGTAAGAAGAAACCATGATATATTGATTCATGCCTAACAATCAATTCTACATAATAATCTTTTGCATCGACTGCAATAAATCAACAAACTGCACAATAAAACAAACACTTGCAGGGAGTTGCACAAAACATTGGTAGGAGTGCATATTTGTACTAATAAAAAAAAGCAATAATAACGGCAACAACAACACCAATAACAACAACGACAACATTAAACAAACAACATTGACAACATATCGACAAATTACACAATTGTTTAACAAGTTTACAAACCCAGTCACACATCTACATCTAAACTTACTTTGCGCCTATAAATCCATTTGTTGGCTAGCACGTGTGTAATCACAGCCAACACATTAATACCCTCTCGTTTACTTTTTACTGACTAGTTAAGACTAACAGAAACAACAAAAGAATAGCAGTTACATCAGCAGCAGTAATAATAATACAAACCGTTAGCATCTAACTACTGATGTCGCTGCTACTAAATCAAAAGGAAATACAACAACTACATAAGGCATCACCCATTCAGCCACAGTCACATGCACACTCAACCGTACTTGTAAGTGTCTGTATTTGCTAAATTAAACTCTAGAGGGTGGTACATAGACGATTGATTTAAGTAGTTAATGGGGAGATGGTGTCCCAAAGGGACGTGCAGACTTCAATAATGTTGTCATATATAAAAACAAATTTCATTTTACATTCAAATGCAAAACAAATATTTGAATGAGCAACCAAATCAACATCCATATTCCCTTTACTACCCTTCCCCTTCCACCGTAACTTTTTATTTGATTTTGCGTATGAGGTTTCAATTTGCAACATCCTCTCAGCAATTTAACTTAAACCGAAATGACCAAAACTTAGATAGTAAAGCCAAAGGAAAACTGAAAAGTAAAAGTTATTATTATTGTGTGTGTGTGTTTTTTTTTTGGCATTCACAGTGGAGCCAAACAAAATCAAATTTAGGATATTTCTAATGTATTATAAGGCCACATTAAATATATATTTTTTTTATCCTCCGTCAGTATGTC
>NDXZ01026135.1:0-12533 GCA_003055125.1 Paykullia maculata | reverse complement strand
ACATTTTCAAAGTGAATTGAAGACCAGTTATTTAACCTGCAGTTTTAACGTGCAAAGATATGTGCAAATATATTATCTTTGTATTAAATTTAGCAAATATCTACACGTTTGCCCTTAAGTCATTCTACGTTTACGTTGTTTAAAAATAAAAACCAGCAATTTATTTAAAAATATGTTTTCCCTTTTTTTGGGGGGTTATTATATGGAATTCTGTAGATATTCTTTTTTAGTTCCAGTTGGAAAACACTGTGTCACCAGTGACACTAACCCTTGATGACATTGGTTGAAGTAAAAACAGCAGCGTCCATCAGAAGCAATTTTAAAGTTATTTTACGAAAAAAGGGTTTAGTGTTGCCGACGAAAAAAATCCTGAAACATTTTTTGTAGTTGTAAATTGTAAATTAAATAAATTTTATTTAAACAAATTTAATTCATTTTATTTGTTTTTTGGCAACTTTTATTAACAACTAAGCCGGCAACACTGGCATAGTCCTTAAAAGTTATAACAATAAAGTCGTCGATGACTATTAATGCATTGATAGTTTGTTTTTGCAGTTGTTGTCATTGTATTACTATTCTAATGGCTATTTTTGTCGTCATTACAATTCTGCACATCTTTGTTTAGGGATGTTTCTTCGTTAAATGTAGATGATGTCAGCTTGTAAGCCAACACTGCTGCCATGTGTTGCCTTAAGCTTGTCTTTCTTTCTATCTAATGCGGTCAAAATATTCATTGTAATTCTCCCCTTTACTAAACGATGTTGTTGTTGTTTTTTTTTTGTTTAGAGCTTAACTGTACCATATATATTGTGACAACGGGCCAAGTATTTAATGTGTCGTCCTTTTCAAATGTATATTTGTTGACTCCAGTTGACGCTAAATATTAGTTGTATAGTTTGCATGTATGTGTATCAAGATGTAAAACAAATATGACAAAGTAATTGTAAGTAAACATAGATAATACATATACAAAAAGAAAACTTGCGTTTGAAACATATACATGATTATATACATATGTAGGTGCTTATAAGGACTGAATATAGTTGAGTTAGTGTAGAATTTAAGCAATAATAATAATTTAATTTTAAATAAAAGTGTAAATTATAAAAAAAAAATGTCAAAGTCAAATTTGAAAAAAATAAGTTTATAATTTCCTAAAATTCGGCTAAAATGAAAAAGCATTTGTAAATAGACGATATTTGCACAAGTCGCTAATGCCAAACTTTTGTTATTTGTTATAGCCACTACAAAGATGCTATATCCCTTTGTCTGTTCAGGTGCAGAAGTCATTCGTCTGCTTAACTTAGATCAAGCTAAAACACTAACTTTTGTCTGAAACGTTTGGTTTTGGAAAAAGATGGAAAAAGTCTAAAAGAAAAAAAAGTTGTGTATCATTATACAAAAATAGGATATTTCCATTATTCCACGCAGGGACGTAGGATAAAAACATTTTAAATGCATATATTTTGGATAGAAAATTTATGAAATCCGCCAACTGCATAACAAGTGAAAGCGCCATTTTCGGCTGAATAAAAGTAAGAAAAAGTCTTAAGTAATGCTTCTTTCTTTCTCTGTCAGCAGAATTAAGATTAAGTAAAATATATTAATTGCGCCAGTTTCCTTAGTCTCAGTAAAACTCTTTAAACTAGTCGCAAGTATAAAACTGCTCAAATGAAAGGGTTACTCGTGATGTGGTAAAAAATTTTAATAATGATTTCTTGCAGGTTAAAGAATGATTCATGTCAACTTTTGTTCTCTTTACACTTTAAATCAATGATCAATTATTAACATGTTGTTCTAACAGCATAATAAATTATTGAAATTAACTAATCATTAAGTCGACATATGGTGAGCCAATCGACACTTTTTAAATCTTGAAATTTTACTTGATTCTAATTGAAGCTAAGTTACACATGTTAATATGTCTACCAATAAAGCTTTAGAAGCTCTTGTTTTTATAAAGCTGTTTTAAGATATCAAAATAACAACCAGAGATCCATTTTAAAATGAACGCAGTGAACATTTTGAGTCTAAGGTCTCTTTTAAAATCAGCCTTCCTTTAAATTTTGGCAGGTTTGCATTAATAAAATGGAAAATTCGTAATAAAATATTATCAATATCTTTAATGGTTAACTTTACTAGCGGCAATATTAGATGTGTAATATGATTTTTTGTTCCCTGTTTTAACTTGTTTTTTACTTAACTGTATAGAGTGAATTATTATAAGATGCTCGCTGTAGCGATCAATTTATTGCCTTAGGCTTATCTCTACGATATTGGCTTTAAACATGTCAGTTTCCATTAAGTCCGTAAAAGTATATTCCTTATAGCAAAGACAATTTGGCCAGCTGTTAATTTCACTGTCTGGTCCTGTACAATAATTTTCTTGATTTCTATAATAACGTTAAAGTATAATAAAATTTGGTCTTCATTAAATATTTATTGTTTGAAAAAACATCCTAAAAATGTTTCACTCTATAAAATAATATAAGCACTGAGAATATAATCATACTTACAGATAGAACTTTCATTAAAGATACTCTCTCATAGCTAGAATTGTATTTTTGTTATTCCAGGGATACTAACGTTATTATTTGGCTTTTAGCTTGACTGGATAGTTTTGGCCCATTGGCACCAACATACATATCTTATATATATATAATGGTATTTCAACATACTCATTTGTGTGTTTATGGATATGTGTGTGTGTGCTTTTATTAAATGTTATCCTTTCGTAATCATAATAATCGTCACCGTACAATAGAGCGTAAAAAATTCTAGCAGCAAAGAAGTGAGAAAAGTCGTGGCAGTTGTTAAATGGAAAGAAAAATTGTTGCTCTATTTTTAGTTTTTGTACATTTAGCAAACACACACACTCACACATATACGAATAAATAGGTTAGTTGCTATTTTTTTTTCTAACATTCTGTTTTGTTGCTGCATATTTATTAAGGCAAAATTATTCGTTAGAGCATATTCGAGTGGCAGACAATAGTGCAAGTGTATTTTAAGAGAACTTTACTAAACGGGATGTTGCTGCTTTAACGTGTCTTGTATGTTTGTGCGTTGTTAATGTGATTTTGCCGTGTTGCTTTAAGTGCATAAAAAGTTTTCGCTAAACAAATTGAGAAGAAAATAAAAAAGAAAATATAGAGTTGTTTTGAGTAAAAGCATTTATTCTATGCTAATAAAATGTTTGAAGTTAATTAATGTACGGATGTTAAAAATATCTACGTATGACGGTTTTCATGTTGTTTTGTTGTTGTAGTTGTAGTTGCTGGTAGTTGTTTTATGTTGTCAGTTCATCAAGACAGAAAGGTAGAGTCGCATTGCGGTTGTAAAATGAATTTAATATTCATGAGTTATATTTTTGTACTTTAAACTTTTTTTTAAAGATTTTGAACAAGATAGAGAAAACTAATATTTTCTAGAGCAATTTATGACACCCTTCTGCATACCATTAACCTTTTAAATCATGTCGACAATTAGAAAAAGGTAAACTTATAAAAGAAATAGAGAAGATTTAGGTGTGAATATTATTGATATGTGTAATATTGTATTGATTTTTTATTTTATAAATTTTATTTTAAGATCTGATGAAAAGTACTGAAGTTGTTTTTGTTTATTTCTGAAGTAAGATAAATATTATTCTTTAATTTATTTTGTATATATTTATTTTATTTTCTTGTTTGAGCAGATATGAACATATCAACAATAATATTAACTTATATGATATGAGGAGATCCATAACAAAACGCAATAGTTCCACTAGAGCAGTTATTAATTAATGATAAATGAATTAATTCAATAATAATCAAGAGATAAACTAATTTTGTTGTTGGACTGGGAGAATCCTGGAGCGAGAGTGTAGCACAAGTTTGATTTTTGTAATACTTTATTTGAATACAGAAATTGGAATTTAATAAAATTAATATAATTAAAATTTTCTTCAAAGCAAAAAGCCATAATCCCAAACTAATTCATATCAAAACGTAATATTTCCGCTTTGGTTTATAAAAAAATGAAATAAATATTATAATTCGGACACAAACGCAACATTTCCAAATTTTTTATCTAAATAATTTAAAAATTGACTGCCAACTAAATAAATTTATTTGCGATTTATATTGTTCCTATAAAAACTACCAAATCACAGCATATATCCTTTATCCAAAATACTGTATTGCGTTTTGTTATGGAGCTCCTCAGTGAAAGTTGTTAATGCATAGCTATGGAAACGTTTCATCTGAATCTGAATAATTCTTTTTGATATTGAATTACAGTAAAATTACTAAAATTTTGGATAATTTTTAACAGTGATTACATAGATTTTAATATGTTGAATTAGACTCAGTCAAAAAAACGAAAATCTTAATGTGTGAAATTATTGCGTTTTGTTATGGACCCCCTCAATATTAAGTCTCAATAAGACAGGATTAGCAGGTAAATTCATTTAAAATTAACATTAAGCAACATACAACTTATTTTTCATTTTGTTTTTTTCCCTTTATTTTAAGAAATGTTGTTAAGTTGTAGAAGGAACTCACCAAGCTGAGGCATCTCTTATGGTTATTTAATTTTTTATAAATTTTTAAATAGACTGAATTTTTATTCATAATTTTAAGCAAGTTTATATCTTTTGTTTTATTCTAAACAAATATTTTGTCACATTTTAAACCAGAGTTTTAATACAGTTTTTTATACATTGTAATTAGATTCAAACATAAGTGTTTTGCCATAAATAATGCATTGAGTTACAAACAAATAACTTTTCAGTGTCATATGTTGCCGGATATAAAACTAAAAATTTATAGTTATTTTTTAAAATCAATGTTTGTCAATAAAATATTGAAACTAAAAGTAGACCTTAGTTACTGGCCAATTTTATCTAAATTAAATTTTTTTTAACATTTACTGAAAAAACTCAAAAACAGTTATATTTATGTATATTAGGGCTATAACCAATGTTGTATTAATATATGCGAACAACATTATGTCGGGTAATTGTTAAAGAAAAAAATGTACCTAAATGCGGGACATTTTATCTTTATGCATTTTCTTTACAAAAAATTAAAATAAAGGCATTTTTCGATATCTATTGATTGTTGAGGCTTCCACGAAATCAAATAAACAGGTCGGATTCTAGTTGCCGGTGCCGTTTAAAATGCAAATGTTGTTATATCTGGTTTGTTTTGGTTTTATTACCATAAATAATGTTTGGAAACGCTGACATATGCCTTTTTGAGGATATCCCATGAGCTAACCGTTTTCCATTTAGTTTCTTCAATGGTCACGTAACAATGTGCTCACGCAATAAATGCAAACCAATATCTTTCTTTTCTTTATAAAATAAAATATGTTAAGATTTTTACTAAACCAAAATCTCTAAATAGAGTCGAAAAGGACAATTATCAATTGCGATTTGTTTATAAATAGGGTCTGTATTTTAAAAAACTTCGCTTAAAAAAGTCTAGCAGGATTAATCATAAAATTGTTGTTGATCAGTTCGTCTTAGCTTCGCGAATCTTTTATTCAGATACCTAATCTGGCTGGATTGCTGGTCAGGACTTGGCGCCATTCTGCTGGAACCAAAAACTGCCTATCACCGTTTGCAGTGGTAACCTCCTCAACAACATTTTCAAAGAAGCTCAGACCAAAAATGCCGACGGTCCAACCTTACCTTTTTGTGAATGCATTACCAAATGTTTAAGCTTGTGTGAGTTATCGTAGTCTTTTTCATTACATCTTGTTTCTTGTGCTCCTCTTTCAAACGCTCATAAGCTAACTTTGAAGTGAAGACATTTGTCATAAACTTTTTTTCGAGTTGAGTTGGATCTTATATGTGTGTAGATCTAATGTAAAATTCACTTAGATTAAGTCTTTAAAATATTCTACAATGTGCAATTTACTCCTGCCGGTCCTTCTACGATCTGGTGCGATTTTTGAAAAAAAAGGATTATTGACTTAATCGCTAGTCTTAATGTTTTACACTAGAAATCGAACTTAAAAGACGGCCCATGCTTTTTCTGTTAAAATGGTAACATAATCGAAATGTTTGCACGCACGATTAACGGGAAGTAAATTTTTGTGTCTATTTTATATACTTACGTGGAGTTCGACAACTGTTTATATAAAAAAAATATGTAATCAGGTAAGCTCGCAACACCACCTTTATTTATTACCCCCAATTAGGGGTAATAAAACTAGAACTTTAAAACTTTGTCGTTAAATGTTTAATGTCAGTTTTTGAATGGCCTAATCGTCTGACTAGTTCACGCTAAAAGAACTAACAAACTATATCCCTAATGCACATATCTGTATACAGATAGCTATGAGTGTTAATAGTTTTTCTAAACACAAACAATAAATCAGCATGTTGGTTTCATTACTCAATTTACAACATCCTTCAATTCAGTCAGTCAGTCGGTATATTTCCTATAAAATATGTACAATTCAGTCAAGTTGATAGAATGTCGAAAAATGCATGCATGTGGACAAACACAAACACGCTCAAGCAGACACAGGAAACTAAACTTCAAAACAGTGTGACACACAATAAATTGCCGTAATGATAAACAAACATACATTTTCAATTATTCGCAAGTGCACACACACACACATAAACAGATATGCAAACTAAAACACTTTTGTAAAATAATTTATTTAAAATGCATTCAATTCATTTATAAATATATTAAAAATTCTCTTTAATTTTCTTTTCTTTCCTTTTGTTAAAGTTTTATGTTGTGTTTTAGATAAATTTTAAATTATTTTTGCATTTGTTGCTCTCACTTCTGCCAACAAACCAATTTCCCTCCTTACAACAATGTCATTGGCAACCAATGCGCTCAATGTTAAAAGTGTTGTTAGAAACTGAATCAGATTTTGTTTCGTTTACTTGGTTGACTTGTTAGTTCAGTTACATTAAAGGGAGTAAGAACTAAGGAATTGGTAACAGAGTGACGGATTGTGACTTTTTAAGTTTCTACACGTTGTCCCGTTTTTATGTGTGTCTTGTGTGTGTGACTGTGTACAAGTGTTCCCTTTTGGCTGTTGGTTACAGTCAGTGGGCAGAATTTTTTTCTTTAATATTTAACATAATTATAAATAGTTTGTCTTTGTTTTTGTTATTTAGTATCAGTTCTGATTTGTTGTTAGTTTGCCCAACTCCAGCAATAACAATAAATATGTTTTTTTTGAAAAACTCAACGTTGTTGTTGTTGTTGGTATTTTCCCAGTACTGTTGTTGCACATAAATATTTTTTGTTTACTAAATTATTCAACTATTCCCTGCAGATAACGAGACTAGTCCATACATGCATGTAAGAAGTAGTCCACAAAGGAGTAGGAGTACTCCAAAACTACTCCAAATATATGGTAAAAGGTGGTCCGCTTAACATTACGATGTCCTAGGACTGGACCATATAACCCAGTTTATCATTATCATCGGTGTAATGATAAAAATGATAAATATTGAAAACATTTAAAAAAAATTCTATTATATTTTTATAGTTACAATAATAATAATTTTTTTATTAATTTTTCAAAGCTTTCTATGTTGAAATACAACCATTTTTCATATCATGGTCCATAACTACACTACATTGGACCATAATGTAACTACTCCATTTAAACTATAATGGACTACGTAGCCCAATATTATCTGTAGGGTTGCTGTTGCTTCTGTTATTGCTGTTTGTGTATTGTGCTGCTGTTGTTATTGTATTTTCTTATATTTTGTATTGTAGGGTGTTTCACAAAAATGTTGTTCATAAATTTTTAAGTGCAAAAGTTTTTGATTTAATGCAAAATACTGTTATAAATGTATTTGTTTATGCTAAAATGAAAATGAAAATTATGATAGAGTAACTAGTACAACAACAAATAATATGAAAATTTTAATTCGAACATTTTTGTGTATTTATGCATTAATTTGTGTGTTGATTTGTACTTTTTAATGGGGAATGTGAGTGTCTGTTTGAATTTAAGTTTAGTGTGTTAAATTATAGCAAATATAAATAATAAAACAAAAGTAGATTTATTTATTTTATTTCATATATTTGCTTTGTTTTGCTATTTAATATAAATCATTATTAAGTTGAATATGTTTTCAGTAAATTTTATTTACAAGTAAATAAGAAATGTAAATCGAAATGCAAGATTTTAAAGTGATAAATACCTTAAGCCACAAATTAAACAATTTTAATTGAAATTATTTTTAAATATATATTCTTAACTAAACTAACGTATGTGTAATGCCTAAAGTCACTGTCATTCGTTTACTAATGCTATGGTTTAACTTACAATTTTTTTAAGCTCTTAGTTTATTTTGAGTTAAGCCACCAAAGGGCATTGGTTGACTATCAGTTGATTAACAGCTAATACGTTTTGCCTTAAAATATACTATAGCAATGTACAATCGGCGTAAGCCAGCGACTTCACATATCTGCAAAGAAAATAGTTTAGCGGGGTTAGATCGCGCGATCTTGGAGACCAATTCACGACATCGAAACGTGAAACTATGCGGTTACCAAACGTTTCCTTCAAAAAATCAATTGTGGCACGAGCTGTGTGACAGCTCCAGCACATCAGGTTTTTTTCAACCCAAACCAAACTAAACATGAACCACTTGACAGCTGACAAAATGGCTGCCAGTTAAAAAGGTGTTGCCACCTTAAAGTTGTATACCTCTATAAAGAAAACCAATTTTTTTCTAATAAAACTTAAATGTGCATTTCCGTAAAATTTTATTAAAATAATTTTTTAATTTTTCAAGTCTGTATAAAAATAAAATTATTATACTTTAAAAAATAAGCCTGCTTTTTTTTGTTTAAATACCCATAAATTTTCAGCATGTTCCTATGCAGATGCTTTAAGATAAATCTACAAATATTCTTTTTCTAGGATATTAAAATTTATCTAAATCAAAAACATAATAACATAAATAATGATGTGTTTTTGAATCTGTTAAATGATTAAAAAGATTTGTTAAATGAAAAAATTAATATACAAATATCATAATAATAATGGAAAATGTAAAAGTTCCAATTTTTTGTTGAACTTCTTCCACTCCATTTTCAGCTTGACGCACACTTTTACATGAATATTCATGTTTTCATATTTTATTCATCAAAAAGTAAAAACAAAAAAAATAAAAATAAATAAAAACCTACAATGGAAATAACAACTGAAAAATGAAATCTTTTTTAACAAACAAATTTTTGTTGGGGTTAAAGAAATGTTTACAATTCACTCATACACAAACACGCATTTCATTCACTTACACCCAGTCTAGTGTGAAATGAAAAATGATAAATTTGGTGGCTGCTCCCCCTCTGTTTTTAGTTTTGAATTAAGTATGACTTGCCTTTTTTTGGGGGAGAAAATTTATAAATTATTTGTAGGTCTTATATTAATTTTTTTATTTCTTTCCTCCTTTTTATTTCCTTTTTACATTTATATTTTGCGTATTGTTGAAAGTATAAGTGGAGTTCACACCGCACTAAGTACTCGTTACATGGTAAATTCCCTATAAAATTGGTTGTTAAAATTTTAAGTTTTTTAACGTATGAAGAGCTTATCAAAGCAAGCAAAATCAAAGGCGTTGTGAACTGCACTATTGTTTATTGTTTGTGATTTTGCCAAATAAATTTATTTAAATATGATTAATAAAACGAAATTTGCTTGAATGTTTGCGTGATTATAACAAATATTTTACAAATGCTAAAAGAAAGTAATTTTATGCAAAACTTAGTAAAATATTATAAAATAAATCCAGTCTTGATATATTTATTACTTTATTGTCTCATTTACTACTCCTTCTCTTTCTTTCTTTTTGTTTTTCCTAATAAAAATTATTTTATTATGTTTAAGACTTCTGTGATTGTTGGGATTTATATGAATGATTATTGTTTAAATGTATTTGTGTATTTGCAAGGGTGTTATAGCATTAAGACTTTTTTATGATTTGGGATTAAAGTTTATAAATTAAAATTGTTTTGCGGCTGCTTAAAATAATGATTCTGCAGTTCAAATGTGACTGGCTTTTTTGTTATTATTTAATCCTTTTATTCTTTGCTATCCATCATGTTGTTCCAATTTTATAAAAGATTTTAGTATAAAACCTTCATCTCACAAAATTTGATAATTTACCAAAAGTTTGTTTATCAGGGGACAGCGTTTAGAGTTTTACAATTTCAAGTACTAAAGTCATTTTTTAACAAAAAAAAGCTCGAAATGCTAGTTTTAAATCGACCTAATAAACTGATAAAAGTGTTATTTTTTCGACT
Source organism: Paykullia maculata (assembly GCA_003055125.1). Taxonomy (NCBI): domain Eukaryota; kingdom Metazoa; phylum Arthropoda; class Insecta; order Diptera; family Rhinophoridae; genus Paykullia; species Paykullia maculata. Next base: position 2,244 of record NDXZ01026135.1, on the reverse strand, counting down.
TACGATATCTGCACTAGAGGTACCATTGAAATGTTTTAAAAAAGAAATTCAAATTTTCCAAATTAGTTTATGAGTTATCTCTAATTGTTTAACCAATTAAAGTGAGATTGCGGGAGAAATCAAGGCTTCACTAAAAAATTTATTTTAAAATATTTAGAAAAATTATTTTTCCCAAACAATGGACGATTTTAGCAGAAGTTAAATAGGTTTTTAAGAAATATCATTTAAAAATTAAAAACAATATTTTGTTTCAAGTTTTTTATTTAAGTGGAAAATTGTAAATCTAACACATTAAAATAAAAACTTAAAAACACAATTCTTTTATAAAACAGGTCTTAGAAAGGTCAGTTTAGAGTCTTAAAAATTTCTAATCTTATAAGCAACATTTGTTCTTTTTCGATATTTTATCTTAATATCGAATACTTTCATTGTTGGATAATAATTTCAGTGTTACAGATAATTTTTTAATTAATGAAATAATCGATTTTATTACTTCAGATTTTAGTGACTATCAATATAAGAAAATATAAAACATGAATGACTTAAGTTAGAACAAGGGAAACTAAAATATTAAATCCTTATTTAGACGTGCGAACATTTGGAAGAAAACATCTGAAGTTCCCTTTTCTTTTCTCATTCGCGTCCACACAGACGATCATGATGTTGGCAACATTCCATTGTTGTTGTTGTTAAGGCCACACAAAACAACAATAAAAAAAAAAGAAATAAAGCAAAGTAAATGTTAACAAAACGTATCGCAGAGTACCGAACACAAAAACGTAATATGCTACTAAATTCAATGTTTTCCTTCCAAATGTTCGTCAGTCTTACCTTTGAATAACTAAAGTTCTTTTCCTTGAATTTCGATTACATATCTTATCTTATGATTAAATTTATCCATCAAACTTTTAATGTAAAGCCCTTTAATGAAACTTTCCACTTTCTAACTACCTGCCTAAAAATGTTTAAAAAAATATCTTTTATCATATTATTCATACAAATTATCATATCTTTCGCTGCGTATGATTAATATTATCTGCCGACAAATTATTCATACGCCGCACATTAACAAACATTTTATCAGGCACGTTTCTAAATAAGTTTTATTGGTTCTTTATGTAGTTGATACAATCAACATTTAATCGAATTTCTTTATACTATTTTGGCAACGCAATAAAATTTAATCACCATTAAACATTTAGCACATGATCAGACAATGCAAAACAGTAAAATAAAATCTACCATCTTCTAATCGATGTAAAAACAATAAAACTTTGTTCACACAGAGGTCGATAAATATTTACCACATTTAACAAAGATTCAGGACAATAAACTTTATTTTTGTTTAAGTGCACGTTTACAAATAAAAGGCAAACGAAAAACGAAAATGAACAGAAAAATAATTCAGCGTGAATTTTCCAAAAACATATACACAAATACGCACATTTTCTTACAAAATGTTCCCATACAAATATGGCTGTCTATATTTAGGTAGTATGTTTGTAATAAATATTTACATATGTTTGTATATGAATTCAGGTCTTTGTATGCGCGTATAAAATGTTGTTCTGTCAATCGCTTGTCAATGTAATCAAAATCTCAATTCACAAATAAACACAAAACAACAAAGGGAAATGTGTGAAATTGCTTAAAAAACAACAACAACAACAACATTGATATAACCCAAAGAACTTTTGTTATGTTATTTGCATGAGTATGTTTTTCTGGTAATATTTCTTTTCGTTTTATTACACCAAACTTTCTTTTAAGGATATTTATTCTTCAGGGACACGTTTTAAAACTGAATTGCAATATAGTCATCAATCTATTTATGTGGTCACCACAACTAAAGGAACACACTTGATCAAAATTCAAGAAATATAAAATCAAAAATTCACATATTTGAACGAAGAAAAAGTAAAATCAACAGAGACACTGTAAAGGAAGTAGAAAGAAAGAAAAAAATCAAGTGAATATGTGACAGTTTTCTGCAGTGACACTTTATTAAAATCAAGAAAGAAAAAAAACGAAAAGGAAAAGCACCGCAAGCAACAATAAATTTAAAAGACAGAGAAAAGTATGCAATTGAGGATGATATCCACTTAATATGCCGTTAGAAAATAACCAACAAATACTCATATATACATAAATAAACATATACAAACACACACAATACATTTGTGTTTGTTCCTATAAAATATGATGTTGTATATGTATATGTAGCGGAAGAAAGTACTCAACCGT
>NDXZ01026131.1:0-13130 GCA_003055125.1 Paykullia maculata | reverse complement strand
TACGGTCAATGACCGGGTACCCAGATACCCTTTTTTAACTTAAAAATGCTCGCAATTCAATAATAATAAAGATATTGCAATAAAACTTTAGTTCTTTGCAATTATAAACATTAAACAACAAAAAAATATATATTATTAATTAGATCAATGTGTAAAACAGTTTAACATTCGACACCTACCCCAGTCAATGACCGGGTACCCGTACAGTGGAATCAAGTTTTTGTAGCTCCCATAGGTCGCCTAGAATTGTGTAAGGGATCAAATTTTTAGAAATATTCCCTAAAAAAATTATATTGAAAATTAGCAATGTCCATCAATTAACTCTAGTATTTGCAGCTTTTGGATAACATATAGATATTTGAATAAAACTGGGCTAATTGAGCTTCTGCAAAAAGCATTTTTTTTTTTGTGTATTTTTATGTGATACTTGCGAACCCCCTGCACACTTCGTAGTGCAAAAGAGAAAATAAAAAAATCAATTCGAATTCATTTAAATCAGTGTTCACTAAAATGGCTATAACTTATGAACCAATACACATACAGAGACCGTTTATACATTAATATTGACGTCACCTTTTATATGAACTTTGCAGAAACAAAATCCGTTCACGCATTTCAGAGAACATCAATTACTAACACAATGCAACTTATTTATATATATATAGATAGTGTGAAAATTTAACACGGATTAAAACAACAAAGTTGTTTTTAAAAAATATTAAATTCGAAAACATTATATTTAATATAACAGTACAAACAAACGTACAAATAAGTACAAAGGGGTACCAGGGTACCTGGCCATTGACTAACGTATATATTTTTGGTCATTGACCGTAGGGTAAAAGGAAGGAAAGAAAGGAATGTATTCGATTATATTTTTATATAACCTCTTGTCTTTATTTAACATACGGAAACCACCAAATTTAAACTCTTAAGCAAAAAAAAATAAATAAAAAACTTTTGGTTTTACCTTGCAAGATCCAAACGCAACTTTAAGTCAAATGCAGGACGATATGTTTTATGCTGGAATAAATATTTTGGCACAAATATTAGTTTTTTCTTTAATAATCTTATTAAGACTATACATTTTTTTGCAGACATTGGTATTTTTTTGCTTTTCCAATTTAAAAAGTTTTGACCTCTTTTTGACCAGGCAGAAAGAAGTTTGCCCTTTGCCCAAATTAATAAATTTTTCAACATGTTATTTTTTTTTGCAAATTAATTTTACTTCTTTATTTTTCAATAGCGTAAAATAATATTTAACACACATTAGCCATCTGAAATTTAAGCATTGATTTCTCATATATTTAAAATGAAAGTGATAGCTCTTTAAAAAAAACTTTTTCAAAGTTTTAGGCAACTATTTGCAAGTTATTAGATTTATGTTTGGCTATAATTATTTTAAAGACTGAAAGAAAAACGTTTTTTAATGAAATGTCTTAATATATCTGCTAAAAACTTGCGAAACCACAAAAAACTTAAATTTCAAAGAATGTAAAACTTTACAAATAACAAAATTAAAAATAAAAAAACTAACTGCATTTTTTATTTCGTGTTAATCTATAAAATAGAAATAAAAAATCTTTTTTATTTTGAATATTTATAAATTAAAATTAAAACCACAAACTTATTTAAATTGTGCACAAATATTTATATTCAACTAAAATTGTTTTCATTAAAATTCTTAGCATAACAACATCCATGAATTCACACTCGTATGAAACACATTCTTTAAAAAATTAATTCATATGTAGATGTTAAAGCTCCTATGGGTACATGTTTGTATGTATCCAATTGTATAAATGAAATGCTAAAGTAGAGAAAAAATGTTTTCCTAATATACTGCAATTTTACGGTTTTAATAAAGCAAATAAAAAAATTCGGTTGAAACACAAAATTTGCAATATTTAATCATTAACTTATGTCAACTCTCTGTCACTTTTATTTAAAATTTTAGCAGTTGCTGACTACATATATTACACAGATTTCAAATTTTTTTGTTGCATATTTATTTCTTATGAACTTTTAAAAAACAAAAATTTTAAAATATTCTATAAAAAGTAACTTTTTTCGTCACAAGTTTCCTGATATCTCTAAACCTACTGAGCAAATTTAAACACAATATAGGCATAGCTTTAAGATTACCTTACCGCCAAATTTTACATTCTTGTTTATAAATAGGACAAGCCGTTCTCGGGTTATTCTAACATATGTCATGCAACTGCTTTCGTTTTTGACAACAAGCTATATCTCGAAAACTAGAGCTGATAAAAATATTCTACTTATATATTTGAAATATGTGTATCATATATAGTCGATAACGACTAATATTTTTCCGGTAACAAATTTCAACCTTATGTTTGTAAAGCAGTGTTATCTTAGTTGAACTACAAAAAAAAAGCCTATAGCTGCTTGAGTGTAAGTACCCAGATTTACCTTAAATATATTTAAGAGATGACAACAGAGAAGAGATTATAGCCTATTCTACTCAAATGACAACCTTCCCTGTACGTGGCACATCCCACCGAAAACAAACGTGGCTATATCGACCAATAATGGGCGGGGAACGCAGTGATTAAATCCATTGCAAATTGCATGCCTGAACGCACTACTGAAAATCCCAGTTCCACAATTGGATGCTTAAACCCAACCAGTTACTCATCTTAGTCCACTTGATTACAGCTACCACCTTTATGTTCTTTTTAGGAATTACAGGAACTTATATGTATATAAATATATATTTAAGAGAGCACTTGTTATTTCTCAAGACATTCCCTCTTTCACTCCCTCCTGAATGCATGTTTATTTAAACTCCAATACACTTTGCTTAACATAAACATCTCAATTACAAAATCTTGTGCTCTTGTAAACCCTTTTATATGCAGTGATCAGTATTGTTCCTCTAAATCATGTGATTGAGTTGGTTCTTCAAAGTCAGAAAGTTTTGAAAATTCAATATCTATTTTTAATTAATGAAATGCAGAATGCAAAATGGCTATTAAAAACTTAAACATAAATGCGTTAGTGTCGGAAAATTCATTGATGTATTCAAACTATATCATTTATAACCTACACAAAAAATATAATTTTCATAGACATCTCTATTTATCAGTAAGATAAATAATCTCAACGGATTTTCGTGTAGTCTATTCAATATAAATTTTTGAAGATAAGTCGTTTTAAACAAAATGTTTGACAAATTTCCTACATACGATTGACTGCTTATGAAGATTTTTTAAAGTGCATTTTCGTTAAGTTATTTATACCAAATTCATTACAAATCATTTAATAATAAAAAAATTTTTAAAAAATTGCTTTAATATTTAATATTAGTTAAATACTTTCGCAAAAAAACCTTTTTGTAGAATTTTTTTAAAAAATTTCTTTTAATAAATAATTTTTAAATATTTCAACTGTGATAGAAAATTAAAATAAAAAGCTCATGTTTAGAGAACTTGGTATTTTTAACTATTTTATACGACATTTGTAAAAACGTTTCTACAAAAAAATGCCCGGTTTAACTAGTCAAAATTTTGCTAGAATGCCAGCTTAGGGGTTGCAGATTCCATTTCCATCACAGGCTCTGGTATATTACACTAAAGGAGGCAGAAGGGTAATAAGTTAAGAATATAATTCTTATATGTAAAACAATTAAAAAATTAACAACTTTGTTATGGGTTTTGTTTATTTAAATACAGTCAACTTGTAATAAATTAAAATGTTTAAATTGTATTTCTAACTTTTTAATATTCCTAATAATGATTGTTTAAACATGTGTATATTTGTATTTAAATGTATTTCAAAACCAACATCCACTTGCATATGTGTGAATATCCTTGATATAATTTTCTTAATAAACTTAATATGCATGTAAAAATAAATGCCTTTCAGCTTCTTCTTAACACAAGTTAAACTACACTAGCACACATGCATACATACGTACATATACATTTGTGTTTATTTTTATAGCTTTACCCAGCAAAAAATTGCATATTAATTATACAAGCGTACGGTAAATGAGCAAAGATTTTGTTACACAAAAAAACAATTTCAGTAAAAGTTTTGATTTAGAATTCAAAAACTGGATATTAATTTTGCTGGGCAAACTTTCTTAACATGCACATGTATTTACACATACCAATATATTTACATGTAATTGTACATCCAGTACAAGTGAAAACAATTGTGCAAAGTGCAACTTAAACACATACAAACGCAAGTTAATTTTATAGCTGCAAATTAACAAATTTATAACAATTTTAGTTTTCCTTTTTTACTCTGGTATCTTCTGTTTTAATACTATGTTTTAATGCAATTTTAAATCCTTGAGTATGTGCTCTTGTTCTTAGTGTAAGTGTTTTTGTGTGAAAGAAAACTTTAATTTTATTAAGTTTTTCTCTACTTTACACAGGGATGTGTTTAAGATGCATGTAAAGAAGATGTTCTTTTTGTTAATACAGTTAATTCTATAAACACATACGTAAAGGTTTCCATAGAGACACACACACGTACCCAAAAATGTTCTTATTATTATTGCTATTAGTTTTTATATATATTAAAAGCATTCCTTTCGTGTTAACACTTTGTAAAATGAAATTACTTTTGGCAGAGATTTTTTCTTCGTTTTTTTTTTCTTTTCTTTTTAATTTTATGAACTAAATTTTTCTTATGCTCACATAGAAACTCACTAATTGTCTTTTTAATATTTACATATGTAGTTGTATTATGTTGCTAATAGAATTGCACTTCTATAAGCACTTATACACTTAAAGAATAAAATTTTAAAAAAATAAAAGAAACATTCAAAAATAAAGGTCTTGTTGTCGAGATAATAACCCTACAATGAATTAAATTTACGAGAGAACATCACTGGAACATAAAGATTGGTTTACCAAATAGTATCTAAGGCATTAAGGCAAATGTGGCACAATAGGGCAATTTTGAATGTTTGGCTCTTTTAGCTTAAAATTTAACTAATTATCTTAAATATTCCAGTATATTTTTGAATGTAATTTTTTGCTTGTCAAATAAAAAACTGTTTACCTTTATTTGCAAACCTGTCTTGTTTCAAATATTATTTTAAATTTATCAAGTATGTATGTAAGTATATGCCAAAAAAAAATAAAAAATTATAATTAAGTGGACAGTGAAACGTTAATAGATAAATACAATTTTGTGTTATTATGGTATTTATGAAACATAAGGTATGTATTATTGAAGCAATTTACGTTCCGATTAATGTAATCCAAAAAATTTAGAACATATTGGAAAAACTCTTACCCATGGCTAAAAGAATTGGAAAATTTTTGCACTGAAAACTTGGTGATTATATACAATAAAACAGAATTACATATAAAATATGATTTTTTTAATTGCAATTTTATTAAATTTGTTAAATAAATATAAAATATGTACATACAGTATGTCAAGAATGAATTTACACATTGAAAAAAGTAAAGTACCTTTCTGCTTTTGAACACAAATTTTTTTGCTTTACTATAATTATACATATTTTCTAAAACCTAAAGCAAAAAATAAGATAAATTTAGTTTAAAACAGATAAAAAATTTAACAAAAACAAATTTTATTCACACTTTATATTATCAATTAACTCGTTTCACATAAATAAGGATATGTTGGTAAAAACGTTTTGTTGAAATTTTTAATATTTGGTATGACATTCTTTTGCATCTATTACATATCAAAGTCTTTTTCTTAGAATTATTCAACTTTTTTAGGTCATAATCTGACGATATCTTCTGTCATTCTTCCATTTTTACAGTTTTAAGTGCTGTAATGTAATGTTCGTTGGTTGACGTGTAACTACTTTTCTCTTAAAAAACCCCATAAATTATCGATAATGGTTAAGTTTGGAATTTATACAGGAGTATATATAACTTTTCGTAGTTGTAAAGAAGCCGTATCCGCACCATGCGACTGGTGCTTAGGATCGTTGTCCTGAGATAAAATTTGAGTTATGGTTTTAATTCCCTAATTAACCCGAATTTTATAGCACTGCTTATTAAATTGCTCTTAAAAATGTCTTAGTATTGCTGTGCATCCATTTTTGATTCTATAAAAGCCAAGTCTGCCACGCCTTTGCTTAAGATACACCCCCAAATCATCACTGACATTTTTCAAAATATAACAGAATGGATAATATTGCTCATTTCTAGTGATGTTAAGGGCTTTCTTCACACTCTAGTTTACCAACGTTGTAATACAACGTCACTATTGTTTCATCGCAAAATATGACGTTATCCCAATAGTCAGTTAGTGGCGAAACGTGCATAGTGGCAAAGGAAGAACGCTTTCCTATATTTTCTTGAATTAGTATAGGTTTCTAACATGCTGCACTTGACAAACAACAACACTACACTCCTCTTTAAGCTCTCTTGCAATAATGCTTGTGGAAATTTGGGGGTTTTGCGTGATTTTTCTAATAATTATACGCTCTGTACGTTTACCTATTTCGGACTTTGCACCACCTCCCTTCTTCAAATTTAATCTACCCCCTATTTTAGATCGATTTTACATATTACTAAAAACATTTCTGAAAACTCAATCACTTTTTTTCCTAAATGGTGGTCATTGAAATACGTTTTAAGAGAACCTTTTTCTTTGCATTTTTTAAATTGTTTAATATTGACCTAATTAATACTTGAACTACAAAAAATTATCACCATCTTATTAACAAAGTTGCCAAAAAAAAAAGTAACGCAAATCAAAAACAACGGTAAGGCACTTTTGATCTTCAAATAAATGCAAAACTGAGTAAAAAATAATAGATGTGTAAAGAGTTAATTGACACTAAAAAAAAATTAAGCAATTTTATTTAAGGAATTAAATAACTATTAATTCCCTGGGCAAGCATATAAAATTTTACATCGTCTATGTAATATGATTGAATTTTCCCAACGTGGTCAACTGTTTTTAGACTAAAGGGAAGAACAGGTTGCTGAACCACAGGATTTTGGTTGATTATTGGTTACATTATTCCTTGAGATACCGCAAACACCAAGTTTTTCAAACAAAGCACTTTCAACAAGGGATGTATAGCAGCAAGTGGCACCATTTTGTTAACAGCACATTATCAACATAACAACAACATTTGGGGGAAAAAATCATGGTACATTGTTTTGTATCACAATGGTTGGTTGTCGGTTGACGAATAACAGTGGAGTGTAGCATGCCAACTTATCTCTGTTTCTTAAGTTTTTCTATGTTTACACCAAAAACGATAATCCTTTTCTATAGTTTCTTTACTTTTGTATGCGTATTTTGTCACTTTTGTTATTGTTGTTTTGTTTTATTTTAATTACTTTTGCTGCTAAAAGTTGTAAATTTATTTCTTTTCTTAGAACTTTATATTTGTGATTTTCCTAAGTATTTGTTGCAGCAAAAGTCAAATAAGTTTGAAACTAAACCAGGGCATTACTGAGCAGGAATTTAAGTCTAAAATAGTTTTTAGGTTAATAAAAAGTAAAGCTCTCTAAACTTAGATGATTTTAAGAAAAGGGTACTGTGATATTTCATATTTATCCAGTAACTCAAAATATGAGTATAAATTGTATTTTTAGAAAACATATGCCTCTATTACGGTTTACAATTTTGCAATTTGGTATTATGGATAACAACTTGTGTTTGTGAGGTTGACAAAAACATAAAAAAATTACAACTCATAACTAGCAGTTGTTTTATTAACAAAAAGTTGAAAGCAGTTAACTAAGATTTTTTGTTTTTTTTTCATCACAATAGCATCAGCTATTTATTCAACTGTCAAATCGTCACTTTTAAGACTGACAACATCAATACAATTTCAATCGGAATAAGTTATAACTCTTAATACCAAAAAAGAGTTAAGTTGTTTTAAAGTTGGGTTGTTTTAACTGGGTTGAGTTGTAAACCATAATAGGGGCAATAATTAAAAAGGTTTAGGTATTATATTCATGAAGAGTAGCTTAAGGATAATATATCGTCACCTGAAATGCCAAAGGCCGTAGCAACCAAAAAATTCAAAATCGGCTTTTGAATTTATTATGATGTAATTAACCAAAATATATCTTTTCTTAAAATTGTACTCATATATGTTCAAAAATATCGATTTTATTAATGAAATCCAAAAGCCATCTTACAAGTAAATAGTCTTAAGTTTATAAGGTTTTTTACTTCTCTTGTAAAAAGTGTACTCACGGCCTTTTTGGATTTTAGGTGACGATTTGCGGATAGTTGTATGCTGTTCCGGCTCCAAATAAGACTGCAACATATTTATTAGTAATATAACAAACAACTAAAATATATATTTTCCACTAATTATCTAAATAATTATTATAAATTTTCATTATTCAAATCGAACTAATTTAGTAAATCGAAAACATTTTCAATAAATCATAATTATAATTCCATTTACACGCACTTATAACACTGTGCAACCATATTTAGCATAAATCCTTAAACTCAGAAAAACAGACGTGAAACTAGAAATTATGTATAAATATAGTTTTTTAACTGTGTCATTGAAAACTTTGTTTTTTTATATATAAACATGCAAAAAGTGATAGTGTAAACCTAAGTAAGATATATACAAATTTAAACTCTAACTTCTGTTGTATAACAATCTTCTGAATAAGCAAAATGACTGTTGAACGCTGTAATATAATAATTTAAAAATATTTTGTTTAATTTTTTTTTTTCTTTAATCTCATTTGCTAAACGAATTATTTGTAATTAAATATACATATTTTTCTTCCAATTATTATTTTATTTATACTTTAACTAACATACATAAAACATACATATGTATTTGTATTTGTGTATATATTTTTAATGTTTTTTTATATTTCTAACAAATTCTATTTGTTATGCAATAAATTAATGTTTAATAAAATTCAAAATAAATAAATTAACATTTTAACCCCATAAATGTAAATAAAAATATTAAATTAATATCTTTACCAGATTTAAACGATCAAAGTCGCAAGAGAATATATACTACCAAAAAGAGTAAGAGTAAATGGAATAACAAATTTTTTGAGGCGGACAACTTAACAAAAAAATAGGCCAAAACATAATAATAAAAAAAGAAGTTCAATTTTACATAGCGTTAAATCGTTTGACAAACTATTTTTTGCAAGCTTTGTCGTGCAGTACATATTACACCATGTTTAGCTTCACGATATATTAACGGAATGTCAAAAACTAAAATAAAAAACCAAAGTAAAATAGTGTGAATCCAAATTATATTATGAAAAAATATGGATAGAAACTTGAAAAGAAAAAAAAGCAAAAAATTAGTAATCTTTCAATAAAGTTTTTATCACTTTTTTCATATCATTATCAAAGCGCCTAATTATATTTTTATTACAGAGCATATATGTAGTGCATCATTTTTAAAATATATTGAAATGAATTCACATTCACATAATTTCTGAATTCTGATTTACATAAAATCCGGCAATATCGCAACTTTTATGACAAATATGGCTACATTATTGTAGAAGATAATATGGGAAAAAAGAAAGATTCCTGCGAGTTATGATCAAGAAAGTAAAAAAAATTAATTTTTTTTTGCATTTTCTTAAAAAATTTACAAAAAAAAAATTTTTCCGGCGATAAAAAAATTCAAAGGGTTGTTCATTAGATACTTACCTACAACTTTGCCGGAGACATTAAAACGTTATCACCAAGTCTGAATGAGTTATTGGCTAAAAGGTTATGGTAACATTTTTTGGAAAATTTTACCAAGTGTCCCAATATGTTGAGGCCCATAAAATCAAAACGCGAACTAATATTGCAAAACGGAGCTAGGGTTTTACTCAGCTCAGATAGTACTATTGAACCTATATAGCCAAGTCTGTGTACTTTGCAAAAAATTGTTTTTTGTCGCACAGTGTAACTATACGACCGGATTTGATGTGAACAATATTTCATGATTTAATAATTAAATAAATACAAGGATATTGTATAATATTTAAAACATAAAAATTCATAAACGTACTTTAATCTATTTTCATTTTATTGTCATGCAATTGCAAATGATTTAACTATTTACATAAGTACATATGTAAGTATGTATGTATGTATGTAGATAATAATAAAAATTATTTTGCAATTTGCCATAAGTTAAAACAAAATTTCACACCTTTTTAAACTTAGATACTCTTTGGGTTTGAATTAAATAGTCAGCGGGTGTGTCAGACGATGGTGTTGTTGAATGGAAATATTTTTTTTTTTTGTTGCACCATTGTTGATCCTGTAGTTTTGTGTTTTTGTTCACAAGCAAATTTGTAAATTTAATTTTGTGGTTTTTGAAAATACACATACACATGAAAATACATACATATGTATGAATGCATGTTTAATTAGTCAGTACAGAAACAAAAACACCAACAATAACAATTTAAAAATAATAAAAACATCAATTAAAATATACATAAATGAATTAAATTGAAATGCCAACTTCAGTATTTATGAATTCAAAAATAAAACAAAAAAAATTCGAATATATTTATAAACAAAGGCGCTAATGTGCTTTCAATTATGTAAAATTTACATACTAAACATATACATACATACATAAATAAGTACATATACACACACATACAGTCACTAGTAATTAGCTAAAAGTTTTTAAGCAACTATAAAGTTTTATTAAAGATTTAATTATATTGAAAGTTGAACAAAAATAAGTGTAAAATTTTTATTATTTCGTTAACTGGTTAAAATGATGGTGGAACGAAAGAGGTTTTTTAAATTCGTTTAAATATTTTCGATTAAAATTGAAGAAGCTAAACAAATTACTTTTATGGCAGAAAAATTCAGCTTACCAATGGCTAAGTGAAAGCATAAAGTAGATAGGAATATAAAATCATGAATAAATGTTTATTGTATTTTCTGGTTTAAGTTGGAAATGATTTGCGATTTTAAAAATTTCTCATTTTATCTATAGGAATATTAGTTTGAACATATGTATGTGTATAAACCCAGCAAGAACTGCACTCTAAAACACTTTTGTTGAAAATCAGGTCGATAAAAGTAAGCAACACTTCACCGAATATTATCGACCTAAAATTGGACAATTCTTTTTTTAAACATTTTATTGATTTTTAAACAAAATGTGTTTAATTTTGTTTAATTTGTTTCACCTTGCAAATATTATGTTGAATTTTTCCTTAAATAAAAATGCATAAAATACATGTGTTTAATCTATTTATTAAAAAAAAATAATAAATATGTTTTAAATTAAGGAAAATAGGGCAATCAAGCCTAAAAAAGTTGTTTACCATCTATGGATATTTATTGAGATTCTTCTGCCACATCATCAGGCTTGCAATCAAACTGTTAATTTTAAAAACAAACATGTTATAGAGTCTTCAAGCCTTAGGTTCAATTTAAACATTACATACCTTGGATTTTTTAAAGATAAGCGTATATTTCTCTTCAAAAAATTTGCAAATCGGCCTTAACATATATAAAGTGCTCTTTAGTGATCTGCTGAAGCTATAAAAGTTTTTCCTGACAACGTCAACGTCCAGCTCCACAAATTTTACACATTTAATTTAAACCAATATTTTAGAGTGTGGGTAAGGAATTGCTCTTACTCAATAACATACTTTTCAATGAGTATACTCATACCGTCTGCATTATTAAGAAGTTGTTTTCTAATAACAGGTTTCTATTGTGCTAAAAAATTGTTGGGAGCCACATAAACTAGTTATAATGATTCTCATGTAGGTTAACATACTTTAAGTGTCAGTAATTATATTTTCGACGGATGATTATGAATTTCATGACAGTTTTCAAACCGCCTCCAAAGGTTTTCCTAAGTGTTTCTGTAAAACATAACATGCAAAAGTAACAAATCCTTTCGTTCTTAGGAAGTTGAATATACATTATTGATAATGAGGTCTGTTAGCCTATACAATCAATTTGATATTTTTCTTATTAAATGCAAGTAGTCGCATATATAATATTTTAAAAGAAATGACTCATTTAATTCCTGATTATAATCTAAAGGGCTGCCTTATTTGTTGATAGTTAGTAGTTATTTAATGACATTAAAGTAATGACTTTGCAAAATCCCTATTTGCAAGCGAGGGTGGTAATGACTTATTTAAATTCTTATTTGTAAGGGATCGGGGCAAGCACTTGCCTCCAATGAAATCACCGTTTTAAAAAAATGGGCTAATATGCCCAAAAAGTAAGAAGTGCAACTACTTATCATTTTAATTCATTACAAAGCAATGCAAGTTTTTGCCGGGTATGTATGTATAATATTTTATAACTTTTTGGAGAGTATGGTTTTCGAATGTGTATAGGTACAGTGACCATCCGTCCTGTATTAAACAGAACAGGGGGCAAATTACGAAATGCGATATCGATCGAAAATAAAAAACTCTAATAAGAATTCCTATACCTAATGTAAAGAAAATTCGATCGATCGAACAAAATTTAGATCGATATCGAATGTCGTAATTTGTCCCCTATATTTGAGAGCTCTGTTCTGTATAAATTATTCTTATGTTAAAATTCTTAAAATGTGCTGTACCTTATTTCGATTTCATTACTTGTTCTATATTTTTATGAATCAAAATAATATTTTGTTAAAAATGTTACCATAATTTTTGTTATAACATATCATTAAGTAATACAGTTTTCGTATCTATTAATAAGGATGTCCGAGAGGTAATTTAAGTCATATAGTTTTTTCGTCCATATATCTGCGGATTTTGGGCCATCTGTCAAATGATCCGAAAGACATGTCTTCCACACAAATATTACAAACATGTCTGTAGGTTATTCGAAAGCTGCAAAATATTAACTTTTGTGTAAAAAATTAAAAAAAGAAAAAAAGTATTTTACCAAAACAGTTGGCAGCAATAATTTTAAAATTGTTAAAGTATTTTTCCAAAAATAAAATTAATGTGGTTTTTGTTTAGTTATATTTAATATAACAATGCTATTACCTTCTTAAATCTTATTTTGTATGCCGTCTATCAATAAGTTGAAGTACAAAACGGGTTCTTTTGCATGAAGTTCCCATATGGGAAGATATTTAACCTAGTTTTATTATTATAGAAAAAAATTAATTGAATCATTATACCCTTCACACACACACATGTGTTAAGGGT
>NDXZ01026067.1:0-30286 GCA_003055125.1 Paykullia maculata | reverse complement strand
CTCTTTTATATATATAGATTAAACATCTAGTCTAATATTTAATTGAAAAAAAAAATTGAGTTAGATTGATTTGAAATTTTTTTTTGGATTTGCCCATATGCGGTTAAACTACGAAATAAGATGCTGTAAAAATTTAATAGAACCAGATTAACCCTCTGTTTAATACGCTCACCTAACAAACGGCCTCTTCTATCGGGTACCGTCAGATTTACCGCTGAAGTAACTCTTTCTAAAGACACCGAGGAAGCCTGACAAACCAAATATCTAGGGAAACTTTAGAAAGAACACGCGTGAAATTCTGGACAAACATAACTTCAAATTTTTTATTAAAAATACGTTAAAAACAAAACAATTAATGTAATCGAAACATTATCACAATAGAACGAACAGCTAACGCTGAATACACCCCAACTATAAAACTGTTTATAAAAATGTTCAATTTTCACATTTAGTAGTTACGGGTGTAAATAAAATCTTGTTGATATAGATTTGCAAAATACCTTAAATCGGATCAAATTAAACACGCCGGAACTGTCAATACAAACATTATTATAACAGTCTATATGATAAAAAAAAAAACTGTGACGAGAAGATTTTTTTTATAAGTTGATAACATAAAATACAAAATCAGAGTTCAAAAATATCGAAAATTGCACGAAAAAATATTGATATATCGATATATTGCAAATTAAAATATCGACGAAATATATCGATTGATAGTTAAAAAATATCGATATATACGATAGTCACGTAGAAGTTTATTTTTAAAATGTCGTCGAAGAGAAAACTTTGTGCAAAATGTTTTGTTCACTCCATTACAATCTTGATTTATCGACTTTGGGTACGCGTTATTTTCTAAGTCGACAAGGTTTACATATTGTATGTCTTTATACTTGCCTTTAAAATTTTATTTATCAAATATCATGTCATTGGCAAACGTGAAATTGTAGTTGTCAGCTGGAAACGCAACTGAAGTAGGGTTTCTATACATTGTTAACTCAATTTCAATAAAAATCCCTAAAATATTTAAAGAATTTATAGAAAAATTCGCTATATCCAGCATGACTTGGCCTAATAAAAGAAAAATCACGTGTTAATACTTACAGTTTAGTGGTCTTATCCATAAACGATTTATACATTTATAAAAGGTTTTAAACCTTTTTATACAAAATTTGTTTTGTAAACCTTTGAACAATTTTTAAATCGTTAATGAATAAAGGAATAAGACCTTAAACTTTGTAATATTAAATTCAATTTTTTTTAAGGCTGGTAGTTTTTTATCGTAACGAGATACATACTAACAGCTTTCATAAAATATTACAATAACCAACAGTATATTGTTTATTATATATGTATCTACGTAGTTATTTATTCATAAAAACAATATTATTTAAAAAAAAAAGGTTTAAGAGCGGAAAAGGGAATTGGTAATTAGAGTTATTTAAACATAATTTACTTACTTTAGGGGCGGACTGCCAAACAGATTTTAAATGAGCTTCGACTTCATCGCTGTCCGCTAATATGGTATCCCCCAACGAACTGATGCCGATTAAAGAAGCCTGGCTTCCATTTACCGATTCATCATCCGGTTGTTCAGAGGCGTTTTCCCCCAATAATTGTTGTTCATTATTTTCAGAAGCTATTTCATATTTATTGCGCTTTGACGCACTGCGATCCTTGCTAATATTACTTTTGTGAGATTTTTGCTGTTGTAACAATACTCCGCCTCCAGATTGTCCTGCTACACCAC
Source organism: Paykullia maculata (assembly GCA_003055125.1). NCBI lineage: Eukaryota > Metazoa > Arthropoda > Insecta > Diptera > Rhinophoridae > Paykullia > Paykullia maculata. The sequence goes on along the minus strand of NDXZ01026067.1, from coordinate 28,536 downwards.
CGCCGCTTCCTCCACCCGAAAGACTGGGCTCATGAATTAAGTTAGGTGTTTTTCTACCAGAAGATTTTGATCTACCAGCTGAACGTGAACGAGATCTAGAACGACTACGGGGATTTTCGGTAGCATGTATAACACGCTGTAAAAATTCCATTTGTTTTTGAGCAAATTCAACATTTTCCGAACGCATATTTGTGCGCTTGTGTATGCGTTCCTCTGAGGGCCATTTCTTAAGTTTTTTATGTGAGCCCGTAGGATTTAGTTCACTGTTGTGCATACTTTTGCTGCGCGAACGTGGCCGTAGATTCGAAGACGAATCAATGTCTGAATCACTTTCCTTGAGGGGCGCATAACGTTTACTATGTTGGCGTTTGCCCTGCGATGGACTAATACTGTTGTAAGTTGCATCGTCAGGATGAACTTTTTCCGGCGTCAATTGACTACCTTTTCTAACCGTCGAATAGGAATGATCTGTACTGGTTATTGTCTGAGAACTTGCAGTGTCTTTTGCTCTTAATTTGCGAGGTTTCTCATTAGCAGTTTCTGTAACAAATTCTGTCAAGATTTTCGATTCATTTACTGACCTTTGTAAGGCCAAGTACTCCCTTGACATAGGAGTACTACTACGCGGTTGAGATTTATTTTGAGCATCACTTTGTAAGTTGTTTTCTATTAATTTCTTTGCTTTTAAATCAATTTTTTCATTAACATCTTTTGATGTATTGCAAATTTTAATTTTCTTTATCATACCATCATTTGTCTGTACAATAAAAGGATTACTTTTATTATTTTCAGCTGTAATATGTTCTTCCAATGACTGTGATTCTTCTTCAGCATATTCTTTACACATTTTTTCATCTTCCTCCTCCTCCTTCGCAAATTCCACAGAGATGTCCTCATCCTCTTCATCACGCTTGTAGTCAGCTTTAAGTAAATTTAACATATTACTTTCATTGTTTTGATAATTATGAGCTAGACTTTGAGATGTTGCCGTCTGTAATAGATCTTTAACATCGTCTTTTTTTTCCATATCATGATCTGAATCATATGGTACATCATCACCAGCATCGGCACTATATTTTAGTTTCTCTACAACTTTATTCAAATTTCTTTCTTCTGGTGCTATTGTCTCTATTATACTATTATACAAAACTTCTTCCTCGTCATCGTGTTCTAAAACGTCGTATGTTGGCTGTGGAACTGAATCCAGGCTTTCATCGTCCATTCTGTCGATTTTATTCATACTTTTATTGTTCAGTGGACGTGATTTATCTGCAATTTCAAAAGAGAAGAAAATCAATAAAAGTTTTAAAATTTTTATTGTTTAATTTTTAATTATATATAAATTAAATTACATAAGTTTTGAAGGTGTCGCATACAGTTGATTGTTGCAGAAAGTGTGTGTTTTATATTCTTATAATGTCAGCCAACATTAATCCACTTTTTTTTATAGATTTTCTTTTTATACAATAATCTATTCGTTTGTCGTGACTGCAATTATTTATGCAGAGGAGAGACCCCAACTTAACAAATGCCGAACAAACGAACGAAGAATATTTTAAAAATACTATATATTATTATATTATTATTTTAATACAAAATACCGAATTGTTTATTGTAAGTGTTTACGCTTGTTCTACACTACATGTTACTACTACAACTACAGAAGTTAAAACAACCAACAAAATTATCATAATCGAAAAAGAAATGAAACGAACAAATAAACGAACAAGCGAACGAATGAACGAAGAAAAAATATAAAACAAAAAATAATAAAAACAAAAAAGTAATACCCATGTACAAACATACCTATGTACATATGTTTATAAAATACATACATATGTATATTGTACGCAAAATGGGAGCCAAGCTATAGAAAACAAAATCTTACTCTGAGTAATTGAACAGAATAGCTGAATGTTTGTGTTATTTTTTTAAATACCAACAACATAAACTACCACATGGCAAACAAAATTTGTGGACTTGATAAATTTAGTATATATGTATGTATGTATGTATGTATGTACATAAATACACACAGTATTTATTGCTGCTGCTGTTAGGCTTTAAATAATATATACATTTACATATATATTGATTCACATTTTATTTATGTATTTATTTTTTTACATTAACTCTGTTAAATCAATGTTAAGTACTATAGAGTTCTAAATTATGATTTCATTTCTTTACTTCTTTTCCTATAAAAAATTTACTATTCAATGGACCATAATTTTTTAACCCTTCACACATGTGGTAAGGGTAGATATATAGAGTATATAGGTTTATTATTCCGTTTGCAATTTCTACAATATTCGTTTGCGACCCTATAAAGTATATATATTCTGGATCCTTATAGATAGGAAGGTCGATTTAGATATGTCCGTCTGTCCGGCTAACCGTGTGTATGTCAAGTCATAATCAAGTTTTCGTATCTCCCATAGGTCACCCAGGGTTGTATTTGGTATCAAACTTTTAAAAATACTTTCGAGAAAATCGGTATTGAAAATTGGCAAGATCGATCAATAACTGGCTGAGATATAAGCAAAAAAAGACGACTGCTTCGTTTTTTCCCCGCAAAAAATATTTTTTTTTTTACACAAAAAAACAATAAAATAAACTACAAATATATTTGAAAAAAATTATACCATTTGGCCTCACATGGTGAAGGGTATATAAGATTTGGCCCAGGCAAATATAGCGCACTTACTTGTTTAATATCTGTTCGTTATTGAAACAATATTGCAAATTTTTTATTTAATCAAATTAAAATATTAAAAATCATAAAATCTTATTTCAAGTTTTAATAAAAAACCTTGACTAAACTCACATTTTCGAGAAAGGAAATACATACATATGTACATACTTACATATAGCCTTAATTAATAGGTATATGCATTTATTTTATTCGTATTGTTAACACATCATTTAATGAAATAAAATTCAGTGTGCAGTTGTATACCAATAATTTATGCATTACTATACAGATGCTAAATCGGTTTACAGACCCTGATGAAAATACAATTATAAAAAAAAGGATATACCTACATATGTACATAGGTATGTATGTATGTATAAAAATTAATATTTTTCAAAAATATTCTTTATTAAAAAGAATCGAAAATTTTGTATAAATAAAAATTAACATTGGTATGTATTTGTATGTACAAATGTACATATTATTACATAGGTATATGTAGCAGATAATTGTTTATAATTTAAAAAAATTAAGCGACTCTCAATAATTACTATAGGTAGGTACCTATAAAAAAAAAACTCTAGTTTTTTGATCATTTTGTAATAATGATCACAAATTTATTAAAAAAGCTTTTTTTATAAAATTTATTTATTTATTTTTTATTTTCAATATTTCACAACTCCGCTGTGTGAAATTATTAGAAAATTAGATGAGTTTTCTAAACAAGTTTTTATTAATACTTTATGAAACTTATTATTAATAAAATTGTGAACATACCTGTGTTTAAAATTAAAAATTAAATTGAAATTAAACTTAAACAAATTCGATTAGCCTTTTTGAAACATGTTTTAAAATCTAACCTATAAAAACAGTAAAGCTACTCATACATATTAATTTATATATACCTAAATACATGTGAATGCAAATAGGTATAAAGCGATTGAAGAGATAAATATGAATGTACATAGCAAATGCAAAAAAAAAAAAAAATACTGCTACATGTTTTAAATGTTTCTAAATTTCAAATTTTGATTACAATTAAAAAATTTTCAAAATTAAATGGAGTAAAAAAATGTATTTACGAACTGTGCATGAAAATATGACAGACATCCAGACAATCGGAAACACAAACGAAGATCTAAGTAGCTATGTATATACCTATATACGTACACTAAACTAAACAAAAAATAGTGTATACATATGAACATGGCATTGCGGTGAATGGTATTACCCTAAGAATGAAAAAGAGCAACTAACTACTTATTCACTGAACATATTGTAATAAAAGCGTGTTTGTATCGTTGGAAGGGTGCAACAGAGCAACGAAATGGCTACCATTATAACACAAGAATTAAAGGAAAAACAAAATTTCTTTAAATTATTTGTTTAAACAAATAGTCTTAATTAGAAACAAAAACATACATACCTTTAAATCAAATTATATATACATACATACATATATATATGTAGATGGACTGATATAGCTGAACCAATTAATTCCTCTCTAAAAGTAAACACGAAACTTCTTTACAAAATTTAAGAAATTGATTTACGACTTGCAATAATACTTACGCTTTTCCTTCAAAATGTCTTATTTTACTTCTGAAAAATGTACAAAATTTGTGTACTTATTGCATGTGTGGACCAAAATTAAACCAATAGACTTTTTACGTTTGACTTCAATGGTCGCTTGCTTTTCAGTATCTTGTTGTCTTTTTATGTTGAATAATTCCTGTTTTTTATACTTTTCTTGTTTCTTCTTCTTGATTTTTTTTTTTTTGTATATTCGTTTTTTCTGCGTATTCGTTATCACAACTCTACTGGATTTTGTTAACTGCTTAGTTCCCAATAGTTGCTGGAATCTTTAGTGTTTAATAACTAATATTTTTAATATTTATTTTCATTTAACTTTCATCTTTTGTTTTATTAATTTATAATAACAATAGAATTTGATTGTAGTCTGTGCAAATGATGCTATTTTTGTGCAAGTTTATTTTAACACCAGTGTTGATAATTTAATTCTTTTGTGATTTTAACTTGCGGTTTTTATAAAAACTAAACCAATGTGGTCTGCTTTGCTATCGTAAACTGGTCACCCGAAAATACGACTGCCTCGTTTTTTCAAATTGTTTTTACACAAAAATTTTATTGTTTTGCAGCCTTGAGATAGACTACAGATATTTTTGAAAAAAATTATACCATTTTGACCATTTAGCCCAAATGGGCCACACATGGTGAAGGGTATATAAGATTTGGCACAGCGAAATATAGCGCTCTTGTTCCTTTTTGCTTTAAAAAATATTAAAAATTAGTACGATTAATTTCCAAGAAGTATTGAAAAATCATTCTTATTTTTTGAAGTAATGAACCCGGTTCAAATTATATTTCAGGTTTATTGGTTTAGTAATCGCAAGGAGCCCGAAATATTTTTCACCATTTTTTCACCCTAGGCTCGCGAAATTGAAAAAAGTACCAGACAACCTGTGTCTGTGTTAGTGTCCGAAATGTAATTAAAGTTTTAAAAACCTTACTGCCTGGCCCACAAACTGCGAACAATATTTATTCGAAAGAATAAATTTTTGCAGTTATTATTTTTAAACAAAATTGTCCACGTAGGGTTTTCGCCTATAGCTTTGCGGATTCTGGACCAACCTCGTAAATTATATACATATGTATATTCTGAATCCTTATGGATAGGGAGGTCGATTTAGCCACGTCCGTCTGAGCGTCTGTCAGTGTTTATGTTGAAATCAACTGTTTGTAGCTACCAAAAGTCGCCCAGAATTGTATGTGATATTAAACTTTTGGAAATATTCCCTGGAAAATCGGTACTAAAACCTTTTTTACACAAAAAAAAAAAAAATATTTTGCAGCTTTGGATAAAAAAAATGTTACTAATTGGGGAAAAACCTATATAGACAAAAATGTATATCATAAAAAAATTAAGTTTTCTAAAAGACGAAAGGTAATTCAAACATGTTAAAACATATGGTGAAGGATATACATATAAGCGCTCACACTTTTTACTCTGGTGTTGTACTTGTTATTAATTTGTCTTTATCAAATAGACTGCTATAATGCTTGTACTGACAACACCGGCCGGCGCAACAAATTTGATCACATTTGAGGTATTTACAAGACTATAGCATATGTACATACATATATAATTAGTGTTGAATTTTTGTATATACAGTTTGGTAGTTCAGCGTTACCTGTTCTATTGTGCATATTTTGTGGATTATATTTCGATCTCATTGTTTTGTTTTTAACATATTTTAAACAGTCGCGTTGAAAGCGTTTAACAGACGAACACACCAATATGTCAATATCTGATAAATACTGCTTCAATAAAATTTTTACAGCGGCTTTCTTCGTAGTTAAACAACAAATAAACTTTTATGTACCTATGCAATCCACTAAACATCAAAAAAAATTATTATTATACCCTTCACCTAAGGTGATAAGGGTATATATAAGTTTGTCATTCCGTTTGTAATTTCTACAATATTCATTTGTGACCCCATAAAGTATATATATTCTGAATCCTTATAGATAGGGAAGTCGATTTAGTCATGTCCGTCTGTTAAAATCAAGTTTTCTTAGCCCCCCGATGTCGTACAGACGCGTCATTGGTATCAAACAATCAGAAACTAGACATGCCTTTTGAGAAATAAAAAAAAAAATTTCGATATCGGCAAAAAAAAATTTTTTTTTACGTTATTTACTTGTATTATAAGGGTATATAAGATTTGGCACAGCCAAATATAGCGCTCTTACTTGTTTTTTATAAGGAATTTGTGTTTTTTTTTTGTTTTATGAATTTACGAAAAATATCGAAATATCGATTTTTTTAGCTCAATATATATCGACCGAGATCGATATTGATAAAAATATCGATATAAAATTAACATTTATTTTTATATAATGAATTTTATTAAATAACTATGGAAAAAGCAATAAAAACATTGCCAAATAGTTTAAATTTAATCAATTTTAGTTATTTACTATTGACCTACACATAAGTATGATTTTTTTTTAAATAACACCGGATTAACTGAAATAAGTTACAAACATATATTTTTTTATAAGACTTCATTACCTAAAATTTTAGTTGATTAATACTAACAAGAAAGTCAAAATATTGAAAATAAAACAATTTAAAATATACATAATATTAATCACAATTATCTGTGCTGTTTCTTAAGAGCAGACACTGGTAAAAAATTAAATATTCATTCGGCTTATATAATCAGACTGCTACTTTTCGTCAATTTAAGTACATATTTCTTTGTTCATTAGTTGTGATGACATTGTCATCTCGTACTTAGCTCGTTCAACCCTAGCGTCAGTTGTGTAATTTATTTGCTTCTAAAGTTCAACGTTGTTAAGATTTGAACCAGATGATGAGGGTAAATCAACATCACTTGGTGGTATAAATGTGCCCTTGCTCTGTACAGATTTATTATTTTCATTTAATTTCAACATTTCACAGCGTAATTTTTCCAATATGGCATGATTTGGTTGATTGATGGCAGCTTTACTTTGCAACACTGTTATTTCCTGTTCTTCTTGTTTCTTTTCTTTAAATGTCTTAATCGAGTTGTTGCCATACAAGCGCAGTAAAGAACCCCAGGTTTTTATGTGTGGATGCAAAATCTAGAAATAAGAAACAAATGCGTTGTGAAAAAGAAATTGGTATCATTGCATGCGTATGCAATTTCGTTGTTGGTTTACCTGTAATATGGCTTGGGAGGCTAGCTGTTTGCCTTCACGTTTATTTTTACACAATACTTTGGCCGTATGCTTGCCCACAGTCATGGTGAATTCATTCTTTTTGTTATGTGTACGATTTATTTCATAATTTATTTGCACATCTTCTCCTAATCCAAAATTTCTCTGCAAACAGGTTAAAAGTATGGCATGGGGTGAGGGTTCTGTAGTTTTGTTACAAAATTCTGTAACGCGAGGGTCCTCTATTCGTATGTCATCAAAGACCTAAAAAATTGTTGTTTTAAAAATACAGAAAACAAAAAAAAAAGACAGAAATGTATATTTTTATGCGAATCCTTACGACTACAACGTTTTAAAAATGGGCATCGTTTACGTGATTTTCATTAATCACGCATGATGATTATGTGAATAAAATTTAAAAAAATTAAGAGCGCTATATTCGGCTCTACCAAATCCTTCCTCCCTTCACTACGTAATTTTATATACAGTCTAATCTCGACAATTTGAAACTCGTTAATTTGAATCTCGCGATAATTTAAACTGTTTTCCAGGTCCCTTGAAAAAACATTCAATAAATTATACAAAATCTATGTAATTTGGTCCCCTCGTTAATTTTAAAATATTTGAATGGCATATTGATCATTTCTATAATTATATATATATCTATAATTTGAATCTTTAAATATGCTGTTTTATGCAAAATAATACATACATATAAAATAAACAAAATAATCATTTATTATAGCTCTATATAAATGATATCTTGCCCGCCAACGTTCTATAATTTGAAGTTTGGTTTTTCTACACTCTTAAATTTGAAGCTCTTGTTAAATTGAATTTTTTTCTATCTCCCTCTTGATAATATGAACTCTCGTTAATATGAAAATCTCGATTATTTTAACTTTTTCTCTGGTCCCTTGAAATTCAAATTATCGAGATTCGACTGTATGTATCTACGTATGTATTTACATGTCCGAATTAAAAAGCTTGATTTTTTTATGATATTAATTTTAGTCCATATACGTTTTTCGCCCATATCTTTGCTGATATCTCGTTAATTGTTGGATTTTGGTGATTTTCAATAGCAAGAATCTCGGGGAAAATTCTGATTATTTGATATCAGTACGATACGACATCGGGGCCTGAGAAAAGTTGATTTCAACAGACTTCAGACGGACCAAATGACAGACGGGCATGGCTAAACCAACTTTCCTATGTATAAGGATTCAGAATATATATATATATACTTTATGAGGTCGCAAATGAATATTGTATAAATTACAAACGGAATGTCAATATTTTCACCTGTGGTGAAGGATATAAAAACTTTTTTTTCGTATTCGTGAGCGTGATCTTTTTCCACTCATACGAACAGCATAAATAAAAGCAAAAAGAAAAGACAGTCGTACATTAGCGTTCACTTACTGACCGCATTTACTTACTGATAAATCCTTTTGATTACTTTTGGCCACCGCACTTTTGTCCTGTTTCACACCGGTTATTTTATCTTTCATTTCGGGTATTAAAATTTCAAGTGTTTCTCTAGCCGCTTCTGACTTTGCCTGTCGTTTGCTAGTACCATAGCCTGTGCCATATTTCAGATCGTTTATCGAAACGGTGGCGGCGTAAGGCGTGGCAGCATTTTCCAATTCTTTAAATTCGTATGTCGGCTGTTTTTTGAGAGCATGCTGAACATACTCGTGCAGTATACAGACATAACTTTTGCCACTCGGATTCATAATCCATTCTCTGCGAGCGCGAGGATTTGACTTACCATCACCAGGCACTAAAATAGGAAACTTGATGAGTTTTGTGCCATCTGGTAGAGTGGGTCTTTGAATATTTTTAAGATTTTTGCGGTTTTTTGTAAATTTACGCCGAGCATTCCAAGAACGAAAACGTAAAACTCGAATGACACGGAACTTGAATAGTTTTTGGCAATACTTATTAAACTGGTCGGGTGTAAGAGATTCTTTCTGTATGTTTTCATTGACAGTTACAATTTTGGCAGCTGGCACTAAACTTCGTAATTTATTTTTATCAAAAAGATTTGTAGAGGTGCATTCGGTGACAGAGCTATCACTGGGTAAACAGTTTTCTTCTAACTGATTATTTGTTGGTGTGGATGAAGTAGATAGAGATGGATCTGCTTCAGTTGGTGCAGGACAAGTGTTAACATCATTATTATTTGCCGCATAAAAAAAGGGGCAACGTGACGACCCGTTATTAATTATAGTATTAGCCGTGGTGAAGGTAATAGTTTCATTGTGATTTTCAATAGCTGCAGCTTTTCTACGTTCTGCTTCGGATTCCTCGTCTAAAGCACGTCTATAGTTAAGACAGGGTATAGAACCCACTGGTATAGCATGTTTCTTTTTATTCGTATAATAAAAAATTAAAACAAATAAGCATTTTGTATGTGTTAAAATATTGTAATAATTTACCCTGGCACTGCCGGTACCTAAAAAATATGGTCTAGCTGTTGTAATAACCCTAGTCTTTTTGTGTAAATACAACGGCATGCCACTATTGTGTGTCACTTGTACCCAACCCTCTGGCAAGACCTCAAAATGATTTATGCGTTTTTCTTAAATATTGAAAAAATAGTTCTTATTTAACACATTTGTGATTTTTTGTGAAATTACTTACCCTCCAATACAGTTTTAAAACGTTCTTCATATTTGGGCTTCTTAGAACCTTTAAAATCGTCTGGTAAATTTTCATCTAGTAAATGTTCTATTTCCTCATCATCCAAGTCTAATTCAGATGATTCATCGCCACGTTTGTCCCCATCGTTTTGTAGTTCAGCATCATCATCTCCATTTTCGCTGCCATTATCTAAATTTATTTTGTGTGTTAAAATTTTACAATTGAAGAAAATTTTTTTTATTTATCTTTTACAGGCAGCATATGAAAAATAAAACTTTTGAGAAAACCAAAAACAGTTTATGTAGAATTTTAATATTTTTTTTTTTTTACAATCGTTTAAACTTAATTTAGGTTTTTGACTAAAAAAATCATTGCTAGAGAGTTTAAATTTGGACTGTGGGTTCCCGCCCGTTGTATAGATTAGGGGATAAACAAAAAGAAAATCGGTTACCTTGTATCTGCTAAACTAAACAAGATACAACAAAATTTAAAAGCATCTACTCAGAAAATAAGCGGACAGGAGCTTGGTACTTTTTTAAATTAGAGAGCCTTGGGGGTAAAATTTAATTCTTTTGTACTTTTTTGGGGCACTTTGTGAGAAATATATTGAGATAGTTTTAATGAGAAATCCCATCAGACCTATCTCTGGGATTAAATCTCTAAAACACACACACAATAAAATGTATTTGTGTGTGTGTGTGTGTACATTAGAGTGGTTCGAAAAAAAAAATTGTGCCAGTCACCCCCTAGGATTAAAGATAATGTAAAAACAATTCCAAAAATATTTTTTTCATTTTTTGCAACGCCTACAAATACCACCCTTTTAGTATTTTGTTCACTGTGTCGCCATTTTTAGTCCGATCATAACATTTTGCTCTGGAAGGGCTACATTTCTGTCCTTAATAGTTTTTTACTACCACGTCAAATTCTAGTTGTGGCTTTTAAAGTCGGTTCGTACCCACTCTAATCTATATATATCTATATAAGTGAAACTCTGTCTGTCTGTGTGTGTGTGTGTTAGCTATAGACTCCGAACCCGTAAACCCGATCGGACTCAAACTTTGGCAAGTTGTTGTATACATTCCAGGGAGTGTTTATGGGTGGTAATTTTTATAAAAAAGTGGGCGGGGCTACGCCCATCTACATATACATAAAAATTAAATACGCCCATACAATATATATTAATTTTTCAGCTACTTGCACTTGACCGATTTTTCTGAAACTTTGCACACATATTGAACTCTCATGATTATATAATTTCGTGATTTGAAAAGTGGGCAGTGCCACGCCCATAAAAAATAAGTTATAATTTTGAGGTACTTGCACTGGATCGATTTTTCTGAAACTTTGCACACATATTAAACTTATATTAAGGGGCGTAACAACGCGCACCGGGCTTGGCTAGTACTAAATATTTTTAAACGACTTTTTAAAAGTCACAATTAGAATTTGACGTTGTAGTAGAAAACTATTGACTCTGGGTCGGTCTGTTAATTATGAAATTTCATGGGATTGTAATAAATACGTGTTCCTATTAGGAATGGGCAAATACAAAAAAATACCCCGGTTTGCGTCGCTTATTGGGACCAGAGACACGCGACGCAAACCAAAACGACGCAAACCTAAGCACGATTTTCCATGCATTTGTTTGATTTTCATATAATTGGTTTCGAGATTCATAATTTTACCTAAAAAAAAGATTTTTCAATAAAAAACACATTTTTTTTATTTATTAATTTTTTTTAAATAAAAATATAACAATTCACAAGAAACCCGTAAAAAGACATAACAATAATTAAAAATAAGGAATTCATAGTATAAAAACAAAAGTCTACACCGATGTGTTAATTTTTTTTTATTCTGAGCTTGAGTCATCTAAATCGATTACCATTTCTTTGGTTAGATTTGTTAATCTTGCTGAATTTTGTATGAAGTTATCTAAAGTTTGTTGAATTGTAACAGCTTTTTTCCTAAATAAATTTCTTTATAACAATTGATAGCGGCGGTCACATTTCTAGACACGACGCAAACTGAAGCAAAAATGACGTAACTTCGAAATCACAGAAATTTTAAAACGACGTAACTTCAAAACGACGCAAACCGGGGTTTTAGTGTACAGGAAAAACGAACTTTATTAACAAAAAATTATTTTTTATTGATGTTTAACGGTTATCAAAAAAAAAAAAAAAAATTAATACAGTAAACTATATTTGTGGTTAAACTACAAAGGCGCTGTAAAAATGTAATTGAACCAGTAATTATCAGATACTGACATAAGGAGCTCACTCTGTTTGATGTGTTCACCTGTCAAACGGTTTCTTCTACCGGGTACTGTCAGGTTTACCGCTGCACATAAGGGTATTTTGCCAATCTAGCCGGACATCACTTTTTTTAAACTTATATTGCTTCTTAAAAGTTATTGAGTGCTCCTAGATCAATGAAACTTGGCAGAAATATGTTATAGTCATAGGCTGGCAAAGCCTGAAAATAAGAAAAATCGGATCAAGGGAAAAAAAGTTTTCCTAAGAAGAACTAATCCTACCTCTGAAAAATTCTAGTTTTTTTAAACTTTTTTAAGGTTTTCCTATACTTTTCTTTAGCAAATGCATCTTTTATCGTCAGCAAAAGATTATGGGTAAAGGGAGGTTTCCCGCCAAAACCACCCCACTCTCCCCGGAACGACTCTGTACAATTTTTTTTTTGCTAATTTCCACAAAATATTTATTTTTCTATGCAAAATGAGCAAAAACAGAAAAAGGTGATATTTTCAGAAAATCATTTTAAAAAAATGGGGCAAAAACGCAACTTTTTTTTTTACTTCAATAGTAGAGATTTCATATTTTATCGTGATGTATAACATTTTGTGGATCGCGATGGCCCTCACTTTTAAAAACCTTTTGATATTTTTTTTTTCTCAAAAAGTGAACAAAAAAGCCGTTTTGTTAATTTTGAACCAATTTTTTTATAATAAAAATTTAAAAAAAATTGTTTCTAAAATTATTATAAGCAGCTGTAAATATAATATTTCACAGAAAAAAGAAATCAATGTAAATTCTTTATTCGTTTAGCCACAAAAAAATATATTGTAAGCCTCTCAAAACCGTAAAAAGTCAATAAGAACCCATGCTGTTTACACAACTTTCTTGACTTTAACAGTGTCCCAGTAACAGTAAATTTTTACACTTCTTAAATTCCACTTTTCACCAAATGTCCGGCTAGATTGGCAAACTACCCCTATGTGCGCTGAAGCAACTCTTCCCGAAGACACCGAGAAAGTTTGACAAACTAAATATCCAACGGTGACTTAAGAAAGAACAGGCGTGAAATGCTGGACACACACAACTTCACATGGTTAATGCTCTGTTAAAAATACGTTAAAAACAAAACAACGTATTCAAAACATAATCCACCTGTTATGCAAAACAGAAGAGCTAACGCTGAAAATGGAATTAAATTAAACGCGCAATAAGTGTCGGTGCAATTATTATAACAGTCTATTCGATAAAGACTGTGACGAGAAGATTTTTTACAAATTAATAATATAACTTACAAACCTAGAGTTCAAAAATTGCCAGAAAAAATATTGATATATCAATATATTGCAAAGTAAAATATCGACGAAATATATCGATTGATTTAAGACAATTAATTTTAGTTTTATTCTGGCTCAAGTTCATTTTTAAAATTTTCAAAGAAATTTAATTTTTTATTTTTTAATTTGTGATAATAAATAATAATTTGAAAATTAAGTTTTGCCGACACTAGCCGAGTGGAATGCATTTTCGAAACCAGCTACGATTTTCATCATCAGCACTCTTTGATCGGTGGTTAGTGTTTGATGTAAATATCATCTATTTAACTCACAGTTTACTAGGAAATAGGGTATGGTGATTACCTGTCGCCTATACATATTTATATTTCCTACCACTTAATGAGTGAGAACGTTTACTGCAACAACTATTTTCTACTTTTTCATTTATATTATTATTCTTTATTATCACTAGTTTTATCCTGCTCTAGCCATCAGTTAGATCGCATGAAAGCAGTTGATTGTTTTTTTACAATCTTTTTTGTTTTAATCATTATTCTTTGTTCTTTGTTCTAACACTAATCACCAATTAAAAAGTGCTGATGATGAAAACCGTAGCTGGTTTCGAAAATGCAATCTTCATGAACGATAGGACACTGGAAATTTACAATAATTAATCAATTTCTTCATTTTGCTAAATTGTTCAGTGTGATAGATGTTTTTTTTTTTTTGCAAATTTCATATCCCAATTTTAAGACTATTTCCCTCCTTATAAAAATGTATATATATTTCTGCGGTAATTGTTGCTTTGTACTGGGGCCAAATTGTATACTTTATATTACGGCGATATTTAATAACCGCTCCATAATTGGAATTTTTAATTTTGCGTTTTGGGTAATTTTTTAGAAGCCATTTGCTTTATTTGTTATTTCAAAATATGTAAATATGTATTTAGTTACTTCAGGGTGACTGATTTACTATATTTTATCTTAAAATATATGTCAGTCGCTTGAACTATAAAATAAATACATCTGTTTTTTTTCTGCAAATATTCACCTGTCTTACGATTAAAAAACGGCTCGCTTATGTCCATACTTAATATAGGTAACATACGCATTTTTGTAACTTTATAATTACTTTATTATTTTTTCTTATTATATTATGTCATGCACTTTTTTAAAGAGAGAGAGAGAGAGAAAAAATTGTAAATAATTCCTAATTTAAACTACATATCTATGTATATAAAAATTATGTATATGTTCTTAACCTTAACAAATCGCACTGTTAACTGAAATCTACTTCAATGATTAAATGCTATATACAGCCTCTTTAATTTAATTTTTTATCTTATTGAAACAAAAATCAGTATCTAAGTATGTATGTACATATGTATAATAAATGAGTACGAGCTTGTTGACATAATGATAAGATATTTAGATTTGATTTCTCAAGATATATAAAATTTAAAACAAATATTTATTATTATTATATTTTTTCGTAGCACAATCAACTAACTACTGCATAATATTTAAGTTAGCACTAAATGAGGCCCTAATACTCCTAAATGGAGCTTATAGCAATAATAATTACCAAATACAGGTGACCCCCGATTTACGAAGGCTCGCAATACCAAATTTCGAGATTACGAACATCTTTAATAAATTGTAAAATTCGTTATACGAATACGAAATATCGAATTTACGAACATCATTAATAAATTATAATAAATAATGAAGTTATTGTATTAATTTAAAACTAAATATTTTTTTTATATAAAATTTCCTTTTTTAATAAATATCTAATGTAATTTTGTTATAAGTGTTTCTAAAAATAGGGTTTCGCATAACGAACGTTTTGGGTACACATTTATGTATTTTTAACACAAACTTATACTAATAAAGATCTCGTTTTACGAGTATTTTTTTTAATCCCTGGAACGTATCTATTTATTTTCAGTAGAATACCATACTAATATTGTGCTCGCTATACGAATATTCGATATACGTTTACTTTTACGGGGATCACCTGTATGCTTTTAGTTTTTGATACTCGCGTTGTTATAATAGATTGTTAAGGTGAAGTTAAATTATTATACAAAAGTGAAACTAATAACATTTCTAGTTGTTTTTAGATTAACCTTTAACCTCTAGTTGTTTTTTGATTAACCTTTTTATTATTCAAATTTCAAGTTAACTCTAAAATGTGTTTTCTATCGAGGAATTGCAAATTAAAATACTATTTCTAAATCTGTACAAATAGTATTTGATATATCAAAGAGCGTTGAAGTTTTGTAACTTATTAGGTTACACGAGGCAATCAGTTGTCAGGTTGCACAAGAAAATAAAACGTGAGACATTCTAAGCCAAACACTTGGTACACCAAATGGCAACATTACAACAACTACGTAGGTATTTGCAAGTTTATAGCCAGTCTACACCATTAAAAAACTCCACGTGGTGATAATTAAATTGCATTCCGCGTTAGCTGTTCCGTTGTGCATATCTTGTTGATTTAAACAAAGCAAGTTGTGTGTGACCAAATTTCACGCCGATTCTTTCTAAAATCGCCCGTAGAAAAGTTGCTTTAGTGATATTTATTATTTTATAGAGGCCAAAAGCACCACGACCTTTGAGATCTTTTGTGCTTCAGCGGTAAATCTGACAGCACCCGTTAATAGAAACCGTTGAACAGGCAAACACACCAAACAAAGGATGCTCCTTTTGTCAATATCTGATAAATACTGCTTCAATTTAATTTATACATTGGCTTACTTCGTAGTTTAATCACAAAGTTTTCCATACTTTATGTACATCTGTACATCTACTTTAATCTTAAAACATCAATAAAAAAAATTACTTTTATACCTATAAAAAGTTCGTTTTTCCTGTATTTTATGAATTAACGAAAAATATCCATACATTGAAATATCAATATTTTTAACTACATATGTATATGTATATATATCGACCGAGATCGATATTCATCATGATATAAGTTTAGGAATAAATTAATTTCAAGAAATATCATCGTTAAAAATTTAAATCTTAGCTTTAATTACTTTAATAACATTTGCTTATTGGAGCAAAAAACGAATAGGTATGAAAGAAGCCGAGTGAAACAACACGTTATGCGTCATTTTTAGATACCAAACTCTAAAGCCTATAGTACACAAAATGTACGTCATCATAAAGCGACATTTGCTAAATGTCGTGTACTTTCACTTTGTGACTTTAAAAACATATAGTAACATTTTGTGTACTATCAAATTTTACCACATGTAGCACCTACAACTCATTTTAAAAATGTTACCGATATGCTAAATATTTACGTGACGTCAAAGTCACATGCGCATGTTGCTTTTTCGTTACAAAAGCGACGATAAGCGGTACAGAGGCAGAGATACCTTCACACAAATAAAATTGTACTATCGATAATTTAAATATTAATGAACAAAAAAAAAATTGCAAGTAATGAGTTTATTTCGTCAGCAAATGAATGTTTAATTTTTGATAGTAATGACAAAAAAGTTACTAATATATATCTACGATATGTTGTTTGGCCTTTACTTTAAAATTTAACAAGAAAAATTTATATTTTTTATCGAATTTTAAGTAAATATTATTTGGATAGAAACATACCCTGCAGGAAATGTCAATAGTGAAACAGTACTGATTCACTATTGACTTTGTCACCAGTAATACTGACCAATTATTATACCCCAGCCAATGCTATTTTCTATAGAGATTTAACATGTGCGTGTCATTGAAAATCCACTACTGACATTGGTAGTATTGACTAGGTAGTTCTTTTGGGATCATATGTAGACATTGGAACCAGTGATTCACTAGTACATTTTAGTAATTTTAGTCTACACTTTAGGTACTTTTTACTTGCAAAATAAAAAGTATTGACGCTTTGTTGACAATATCACCAAAAAGTCACCACAATAGTCGACAAAAGTGGTGACTTGGAGACACTGGACCCCAGGCTTCCTGCAGGGTATACACGCATGTGTATGTATGGATGTATGCACAATTGCTATCAAAATAATAGAACAACTGAACAAAATTTGTAAGACCGTTTGTATCCTTTAAATAGTTGGACCGATTTTTTATTTATTTAATTTTAACCAAAATTCTACGATAATTAAGCTCCATTTTAAACTCAATATGTATTAATTTCTTCTATTATCTTTTTTATAAAAAAATAGCAATATTTTACTTTACTATTTCTTATTACCAACAAATTTAAATATTTCTTCGGTACGTGATTTTTGTTTGCTATAATTGATGCGGGCCACTATATTACGTTGATCAAATTACCACTGAACCACTTTTTTTGTCTTTTTACTGGTATGCTTGTTTTGTTAAAAGGCCCATACCAGTGTCATTTCTTCGGATGCATACGATAACATTACCTCATCAAGGATTTTAACATATGTTTTAATCCAATGTATGGGCCTGCACCTTGATATGAAAAACACCCTCATACCTAAGTTTTACAGCTTTTGCGGCTTGTATTTTTTGTTGGTTGGTCTTTGAACAAAATATTTCGAACCCTTTTCGCTAAAAAAAATGACAATTTTGGACTCGTCTGACAATAACACATTTCTCCAGTTTCCAGGGATTTTTAAGCTCAATACCTGGCATGAGAAGACCCTTTTGCATGTCTAAACCAGACATTAAAGGCGACAAGCATTTATAATAATTTTGTTGAAACAACCAATTACCTTTTTTATTTTGGCATATTTTTTCTGATACATTTTCTAATACCAATTTTCAAATTAAACCTTGTTTCCCACGCGTGCAATGTTTTCCACGTTCCGTTTTTATGCAATTCTAGTGATAATATTGTCAATTATTATGAACAATTTTCAAATATTGTAACACTTACTTAATTATAATTTATGTTGAGCAAATTTAAAACTACGACTGAATAGCATAAAGAAGGGTAGTTGGTGCTATTATATTGACTAAACGAAATTTCACTTGTTGACAAAAGATCGCTAATAGTTTAAGGATAGTTAAAATTTTTAAAATATGTATATAATTTCACCCTGAGAGAACAACTTATATGTAACTATTTTCAACACTTACAAAGAAGACTTCGTTTTTGATCTAAGTCAATTACTTTTAATAAGAAATTAAATGTTATTGGTGCTATTGTTTTGATAGGCACTGTTTGTATAGACACTTCTAGTTAGAATTATAATACATTTTCGAAAATCAAATTTTATTACGTTTTTAAACTAACGACAACGTTAATTGTTCGCTAAAGAATTCATAATACATCATACATATTTAGGAACATTTAGTACATATGTATGCAGAAAATATCCTCAACATTTCTTATACGTGTATAAAAAGCAACTTACACTCTTCCTCATCCTCCGAATTGGAACCAACTTCATCCAGAACTTGAAAATGTCGTAATTTTTGATCTAGACTTTGACTATTGATATCCTCGCCAGTCCGATTACGCATTTCTTCAATGGCACTTAGTGAGAAACCAGCCACCTTCATGGCCTTGGCATGATCATCCATTGCTGACTGTGGCGAAATATGTAATTTAGGTTTCTTACTTTTAGGACCAGTTAAATGCGTGGTGCTCGCCTGTTCATTATTACTAGACTCGTTAGCATCCATTATCCGTAATAATTTATACAAGATTTAAAATTACGCAGATTTTGGGATAACTCGTTTTTATAGCCAATTATGATTAAATCCAAACTAGTTTTTTCTCCTTAAATGCTTATTGGTATGGGCAAAAGCATGAAATTGGATTAAATCAAATTGATTATGTGCGAGAACCCTATAAAATTTCTATTCTTTTAACACTTTATACGTTTAAAAAAAAATGTTATTAAAAACTACTTAATAACTTTTTTTAATAAAAATTAATTAAATAAATAAAATAATTTACATAAATTACTTTTTGTCATCGATTTTTGTGCAGGTTATTTTCTTTGAGACGAAGCCACTTTCACAATGGTTTTTGATATAAAATTTTGTTTACATAAAATCGACATAAAACCTATTGCAAAAGTACTTCACTTATTGTGTTTCAAGAATTTTTATCTGTGAATTCAATTTTATACAATAGTAAAAATCACTTTGAACCAAAAAAAAAAATTTGCTATGATAGGCAAAAATATGCAGAAAGTTTCTGGGCCAGTGATGCCAAATTAGCTAGATTCCCAAAACACGCAAAATGTTTTTTAGCCCGAATATATAAAAAACACGCACATCTACCGTCATTCACATATATTTAAAGCAATTTTTTCCCGTTCTGCTTATCATAAGTTTTATTTATTTGCATATTTAATATAGCATTTAGAAACACTTTTTTACGACATCGGGTGGCTGAGAAAAGTTGATTTCAGCAGACGGACATAGCTATATCGGCTTCCCTATCTATAAGGATTCAGAATATACATACGTATTCTCTGACACATACTTTATGGGGCAGCAATAACCTTGTCACCTGTGGTGAAGGATATAAAAATTTTTTTGTTTGTAAATTGGTTGTCTCACCAAGGCGAATTTATATTAATTCGCTTTGCAATCACTCAAGTAGCCGAAGGCGAATTTACATTAGGAGGCCTCAAGGCGAATCTACATCTAAAAGAGATAAGCAAAAACAACTTTCGACAGATAGATCTTCAATTATGCACAAAACAGGAGATCAGCTGGCTCTTCAACACCACGTAGTATATGAATTCGACTTGGCCACAATTCCGAAAACACATCACAATTACAACAACAACAAGCATTTTATTTTCCTGGTCTTGTCCAAGGCGAATTCATATAAAGTTATAGTGTGTTCACTTTCCTTTTGTTTTATATTTGAAAATTACAGAAAAAACGTTTAAATTACATTTCTGTATATAAAATATATAAAAAATATATTTGTTTGTTAACAATTTTCACATATTAATTTTGACAAAGGCGTGAAAATAAACGATACTTGTTTTTGTATTGGTGTACATATTTGTTGTAGTATTAACATAACCCTATATGAATTCGCTTTTGGTTTGACCAAGGCGAATTTAGCTGATAGCCCAGCTAATTGAGAGGCTTATTGTCAAACTTTGTTTACGTTTTTGTTTAGTAATTACAAAAGGAAAACAGTTTCCGTGATTTTTTGAATTTTAAACAAAATTGTGTTTATTTCTCAAATTTTGTGAATGTTTGCTGCTGCTGTTGTTTAGGACTTTTATTTTGTAGTTGCAGTTGATGAAAAATTGTTTTTTTTTAATTTGTTTTGTAAATTTTCATTGCAACAGTGTTTTCTTAAAACCACAATAAACATTACATATACACATATATAAAAGTATAACAACAACACACAAGCAAAATGAATGTATTTAACAATGTTTTTCTCTGTTTAATATCATATCTTTTTTAAATTTTCTTAATTTTTTTAAAGCACGAGCTATTTTTTGTAATTTAATTTTATTTGTTTACATATTTTCCACGGCGAGTTCAAGCGTTTGACAAAAGCGCTCTATGAAAAAAGTTGCTTTTTGTACCAATCCGCCGGTGCATATACCTGATGAATTTGATCAAGGCGAATTCATATTTTTATAAACTTCAGTCAGCTGATTTTAAACAAGGCGAAATCAAGCCGAAATATTTTTCTATTACAGGCCGAAAAAACCCTGTTGTTTTTGTAATTTTGTTGTATTTGTAATGTTGCCGCCACCTGATATGAATTCGCCTTGAATTTGATGAATTATTTCTGTTAGTTTGTGGCTGTTGTATGGTAGCACTATTCTTTAAATTGTATGCTTTTCTAACTTTGCTTTGTTAAATGTGCAAATATATTTAATAAAAAAATGAAAATTGTGTAAAACTTCTGTATCGTTATATTATATATTGAACTTTTGTTATAATTTCAAAACTAAACCAGTTTTAAAATTTAATACTTAATAAAATTAAAAAAAACATGTTCAATGGGATGGTACATACTATACGAAATAGTGTCGTAGGCACGTATCCTTCCTGTCATTTCAATTCTCGATTAGATGAACGCAGGTCTAAAGCAAGAGCCTTAAGGGCAGAACGTAGACGAAAGCCGGATAAACCGGATGATTTTGTAACCTATGAAGATTCCGGTAGTGACGAAGAGACTCCTCAACAACAAGAAGAAGTATTGAATACTTCATACAATATATTTGACTTTATCAGGAGTAGGGAAAATGGTTTAAGTGAGGTAAGGAAGAACTTAGAATTATAAATCTCACAAATGTAAAAATTCAAATAAAAATTACAGAGACGAAATTTTAATTTTGAGCAAACAAGTCGTTATGTTTTGACACATGATATGCTAAGGGAAACTCAAATCAATTTGGGTTACATTAATAAGGTCTTTTGCTCTAAGTGGCTAAGCAATCGCCAAGTTATCTTTGGTACCAAATGCAACAAAGTTGGTATTTTCTACAAACTTATAGTAATGTTCATTTAAATGCTCATTTAAATATATATATTCGTTCATAACAGCTCCTCGTTTACGATGTTAATATGCGTCGTGTAGATGCAATCCCAACTTTATCAACGAATCGTGCCAACCATGCAGAAGTTCAAGGCGGGCTGCACGCGATAGAAATTAATCCAAGTCGAACGTATTTGGCAACTGGAGCTCGAAACTCGGCAGATATTGCCGTATACCGTTTACCAACCTTGGATCCAGTATGTGTGGGTGAGAATGGCCACCGTGATCTCATAATGGGTATGTGTTGGTTGGATGATCAGTTTTTGGTGTCTGGTTCAAAGGATTCACGAATGGCCTTGTGGCGTATAAATGAAGATCAAATGGAATTTCCTGATGGTGGCAAAGAATCATGTCCCACATTTGCTACTATTAATGCATTGTGCGTACGGGACTGTCGTACGGCCCAAAGGGTAAGTTTTGTTGTTTAACTTTGACATTAAATTTGAGTACTTTTTTTCCTTAATTAACATATGTACACACATGTATGTAGGTATGTACTAGGGATTGGCAAATGCCAAAAAAATATCGTTATTTTTCTATCCATATTTTTTCAATATCGTTGCCGGTCGATATACAGTCGCCCAATAAAGTCTACATACAGCAATTTAAAAGCAATTTTAATGATATTTAACAAAAAAATTTAAAGTATTTAACAATTTTTATAACACAAAATCTAACAAAACTGTACGTTCACTTTTTTGTGATACTTATATTTAACTGAAATTGTTTTTTTTTCCTAATTTAAAGTCATGAAAATTCGCTAATATTTTTTGGTTTTAAGTCTTTTTTTTAAATAAATATATTTTTATTAATAAAATATTTGAAACGGCAGTTTTAATAGAAAAAATTATACATTTTTGCACTGTATGTAGATTTTATTGGGTTACTGTATATCGATTCGAAACATCGATATATCGATATTTTTCGTAAATTCATAAAATAAAGGAAAAACGAACTTTATGAAGTTTAACGGTTAACATAGAAACAATAAAACAGAAAACTATATGTGTGGTTAAACTACGAAGTAAATCACTGATTTAATTGAACCAGTATTTATAAGATATTGACATAAGAATCACGAAAATTTACCGCTGCAGTAACTCTTTCCTAAGACACCGAGGAAGCCTGACAAACTAAATATCTAACTAAGGGCGACTTCAGAAAGAACAGACCTGAAATGCTGGACACACAAATTCACATGGTTAATGCTTTGTTAAAAATACAAAATAATGTAATCGAAACATTATCCACAAGTTATGCACAATAACATCGGATAACGCTGAATACATCCCAACTGTGAAACTGTATATACAAATTTTAAATTTTCCAACTTAAGAAAATTCACTTACGGGTGTGAATTAAATCTTGCTGCTATAGACTTGCAAATACCATAAATAGGATCAAATTAAACGCGCAGTAAATGTTAATTTTGAGCATTATAACAGCCTATTCGATAAAAACTATGAAGAGCAGATTTTTTTTTACAAATTACTAACATGAAATACAAAACCAGGGGGCTAATTCTGTCATTCGATAGCGATCGAGTTTTACTCGAACGTGCGAGTTTTCTTTGCTTTAGGTATAGGAATTCCAACTGGATTCCAATTAGAATTGTTAAATTTCGATCGCTATCGAATGCCAGAATTAGGCCCCAGAGTTCAAAAATATCGGAATAAAATTGCAAGAAAAATATTGATATATCGATATGTACATATATTGCAAAGTAAAATATCGCCGAAATATATCGGTTTATATTTAAAAATAACGATATATTGATATATCGATATTTATAACTGCAACAGTTAAGTGTTGTGATATATGTACATAAATAAATAAAATGAAGTTTGCATTTGGATGTGAAACATTTAGTTTAGCAGCATATTTAGGTGGGGAAGAGAGTATCGTTTTTGTGTTCAGTACTCGGCGATACGCCTTGTTTACATTTACTTTGCTTTATTTTTTTTTGTTGTTGTTGTTGTTTTGAGTGGTTTTAACACCAATAATAATGGAGTTTTTCTAAAAACATGTTCGTCTGTGTGAAAGCGAAAGAAAAAACAAAAGAGAACTCCAGATGTTTTTTTTCCAAATGTTTGCTCGTCTAAACCTAGGCGTACATATATATGTATGTATATATACATGTGTGTATGGTTAAGTATGTTGCGTTAAAATCTTTGCACATAATTTTGCCTTTACTAATTTTGGCTATTTTTATACCCTTTACCACAGGTGACAAGGGTATTTGTATATAAGTTTGTCATTCCGTTTGTAATTTCTACAATATTCATTTGCGACCCCATAAAGTATATACAGTGGTGGCCACGAATTTAAGACACGACATTTCACTTATATATTTCTGATAATTTGTACATCTTATCGAAAAAATTTAAGATCCATGTTATTTTTCAAAGATCCTAGTATTGTTATGAAAAAAAAATTAACAATAGTTTGTTACCTCTATTTTGTTAGAAATTTTTATTTACATATTATACAGATTAATACAAGTTTTAGCCTGGTTATCAATTTAGGACATAGGCAAAATAAAATTTAATTCACTAAAGTAAAGCTCAGCTTCATAAAACAAAATTAGTATTTGGTGGGAAATCCTTTATTTTGGATCACAGCAGCGCACCTCCTTGGTAAACTTTCAACTAAGGCCATACAACGTTCCTTTGAAATGGCATACCAAGCTTTTTGGATTTCTGCCCATAAATCACTCAAATTTTTTGGCTTTACTGCTCGTACATGCTCAACATTATTCCACAAGTTCTCATTTGGGTTGAGGTCTGGGGATTGAGCTTCCCACTTCAAAACTGTGATATTGTTTTCCTCTAAGCAACTCTTTACTAAGCGTGACGTGTGCTAGGGTCATTATCATGCATAAATTTCCACATTAGAGGCATGTTGTCTTCAGCGAATGGTATCATAATGCTTGTCAGTATGTTTTTGTAAATATGCTGGTCCATTTTAGTGGTAATCTTGTGAATGGGACCTACACCATGCCAGGAAAATGATGCCCACACCATGACATTGCCACCACCATGCTTAAACGTTTTAAGGGTGTACTTTGGGTGATGATCCAGGTTTGGAGGACGCCAAGCGTACTGTTATCCATCAGAACCATTTCTAACTAAATATTTTGATGTATCCCAACATAAAATGGAATAAAGCAATTATTACTTACCCATCATCTTCAAAAAACAACAAACAATCACTTAAAAACCAAATATTTTTAATATGTTTTAAATTCGTGGCCAGCTTCAAATGCACGTTTTTACAATAATGTAATAAAAATAGTAACAAAATGTAAAAACAAACAAAACCAAATAACGGTAATTTTTCTTGGCATTACAGGGTACACTAAAAAATTAACTAGATTTAATTTGATATTGTAGGGTTGTAAAAATTATCATAACTAAGCTCGTTACATGTCGTGTCTTAAATTCGTGGCCACCACTGTATGGGAAGTTGATTTATCCATGTCCGTCTGTTGAAATCAAGTTTTCTCAGCCCCCTGATGTCGCACGGACACGGTATTGGTATCAAATGATGAGAAATTCCCCTCAGATGCTTGCTATTGAAATTCACTAGAATCCAACAATAAACAAGATAAAAGCAAAAATAAATTTTTTTTGAAAATTTGAAAAAAAAATTTATTACATAATTGGCCAGAATCAGCAAAGATATGGGAAAAAAAACCTATACGGACTAAAATTATTATCATAAAAAATCAAGTTGATTTAATTATTATTGTAATGTGTCCAGACGGTTTTGTTTACTCTAAATTTATTGAAAAAAATTTTCCTTTCATACCAATTAAGTTGATTTTCTAAGCAATCATAAACTTAATTATTAAATAAAAATTTCCAAAAAAAATTAAAAGGAATATTTTTCACAGACAGATTAACATGCAATAGTCCAATAAAATTACATTAAATTATATAACAACCAATTATTATTATTATCTGTAGAAAGTATACCGAAGCAGACCACTGAAATTATGGGCCCATTTTCGTGATATTCTGACCACTGATTGGTAGTAATGGGTTTTAGACTAACACTGGGTCACGTGCTACCACTAGCGTTTACTCTAGCGATGCAAGACTGTTGACTGGTAGTTGTCGACCTTCTTTCTCATCATAGAGTCCTTTGTAATTGCAAGCTTTGCTTTACGTCGAGGTTTCAAATTACGTTCCCTTTAAGCGTGTGCTTCCCAATGATTCTCAATATAATGACATTTTGGAGAAAACTTTATGTGAATAACACAAAAAATAAATCTGAAACTCATACAGATAATGTTCCTTAAATTAGGTCTTCTTACTAAATATAACAGAAATACTATATATAAATACTTAAATGAATTTAAGATTTTTATAGTTCTTTGCCTTTATAAAATTTTTTTGAATCCTTTGAAAAAGGCTCTTGTATTTCTCTTAATTTTTTGTTTTATTATTATTTTTTATTGAAAAACACATTTTAATTAAAAAAACTCAATAACTAAATGATCTCAATAAAAGCAAGTAAGAGCGCTATATTCGGCTTTGCCTAATCTTATATACCCTTCACCACGTGTATTTATATATGTATGTACGTTTGTATATATGTATATATATATATATATATATGGGCAAATCCTGCGTGACGAACGCTACATTCGTACGCGTTTTCGGATTAAAATACAAAATTTGTTGGTCTTTCAAAACAGATACCTTTAAATTATACGTATTATTTAGTGGGGTTTTATTTGTAGTTTCGAACGGCATAAAACAATTTTATAATAGGTATTTGTTGTGAAATAATTAATCATGACGCGCGCTACAAAAAGTGGAAGTAACTTTTAAGTTGAAGTGTGTTTTCCTAATTTTTAGCGAACTTTGAATAATAAAGCACACAAAATCTTATTACCTAAAAGAAAGATGAATGTAAGAGAAATCTAAAATAACTTAATTGGAGTCAAAAAATTTTGTAGTTTTTTTATTAAAAGCTGTG
The DNA here is from genome assembly GCA_003055125.1 of Paykullia maculata. Taxonomy (NCBI): domain Eukaryota; kingdom Metazoa; phylum Arthropoda; class Insecta; order Diptera; family Rhinophoridae; genus Paykullia; species Paykullia maculata. The sequence continues at coordinate 1,453 of NDXZ01026067.1, read as the reverse complement.
AACCCTTTGTGACGCGCGTTACATTTTTCCCAGTTGAGTAATTCCATGTTATTTTTACCAGAAATTATTTAGATGGTTTCCGACTTTGATAAAATTTTGTGAGCGTATGTAGTAATGCACGTATATATTGACAACAGTTTTATTTTTTTTTATTTTGATAAACAGTGGCAACCCTGTAATGAATTTGAATTATTGAAAATACTGCGGTGGAGCCTTGATTTAAAAGGTCATAATTTTTGTTGTGTTTAAGATTTAAAAAAAATTCTTTTTGTTTACAGTTGGCAAGATGTCAAGGGTTAAGAAATTTAATTAAACATTTTTTTTTGTATATGTGACCCGGTCTATGAAAAGGTGGCTTATGACTCAAAAAAAATGTTTCCACTTTTTTTGGTTCGATAGTTTTTGAGATGCTCTTTCACGTGGCGAAAACTAGAAAGTCCTAACTTGCTTAGAAGTGTACTAAAAATTTAGAGAAAGAAGAGCACAAATGAAAGAAAAACAGAAAAAAGAAGAAAAAACAGCCGTTTCTCGCAATTTCTTTTTTGAGTAATAAGCCACCTTTTCATAGGCCGGGTCACATATATTAAATAATATAAAAAAAAATTGTTTTTAATTATTTTTTGAAAAAAATATATCCAAATTTTGTAATAACTTTAACACAAAAAACTATTTATATGGTCTAGGTACCCTGATGTTTTCAGAATGGTGTCTCTACTAGTTTTCGAGATTTTATTACTTCGTCATACAAACTTCTTCATTGGCTTCGTCACAACACACTGTTTTTTAAAAAGTTGATAAATTTAGATGGGAACATAGGAAAAATGCGAAACAGAGCTTCCAGTAGAAATGAATGAATGTATTTTTGTATACCTTAATGTTTTTTTTAACGCTGTAATTTTCCTAACACCGAGAATCTAATAACAATTACAAAGGTTATTAATGCAATTTTTGGAAGAACTCAAATCGTGACGCACGCTACAGAAATATTGAAAAAATATTGAAAACTTAAAAAATAAAAAGTTCTAGTTATTTTTACCTTTTTTAATATTATTTTCACAAATTAATTAAGCTTGAGGTCTGTTTTTATATAAAATAGTTTTTATTTAAATTATATTTTTCTTTTCAATATTTCGCCACTCCGTTGTGTGGCATCGTCAGGAAATTATAATTGTTATTAAGTTTAATATTTCGGTTTAAAAATAATTATAAATAACAATGCCACACAACGGAGGGGCGAAATATTAAGAAGAAAAATATAATTTAAATAAAAACTATTTTATATAAAAACAGACCTCAAGCTTAAATAAATAAAACAATATAAAACAAACCTTATTTTTTTGTGACGCACGCAACAACGCATGAACCTGGCATTTCATACCTAATTTCAATCTTTCCAAAAAAGTAAAAAAAACTGATTTTATTATTACGAACTTATTTGTTTTAAGACAATTAA
>NDXZ01026044.1:0-11714 GCA_003055125.1 Paykullia maculata | reverse complement strand
CGTTGTTTATCTCGGATCTTATTGATTTCACGCTATTTTAAATGCATAGAATTTTTTAATAAAGTCTTATTTATTCTATTTTTCTAAACTTCTACTTTAATTCATATCAAAAAACATATGCATTTGTCGATACACTTGTGCAAAATAATTAAAGTATTTTTTATTTTTTTTTGTTAAAATCTCTCTGACCTTATAAAACAAGCCTCAACAGAAACTTAAAAAAAATATACAGTATGAATTTGGTTCACAAAGTTTGTTTGAATAAATATTAAATCAATTAAAAATTTAATAAAAATTGCAAAAAATTGATTTTTTATTTTAAATGTTTGTTACATCTTTAAAAATTAAATAAACATAAGGAATTGGTTTATTAACAAAACAAGTTATTTTGTATTAAAAATTTATTTAATTAAGATCATTGTCATATTAGCAAACATATTTGTCAATCTTTAAACATTTTTAATTAGAAAATGTCTTATAAACAACAGATTGAATAAAAACTTAGCGGCAAGAAATTTGTGAATAAAATAAGTTTTCAAATATATTTGGTAAAAATTTGTTACTAGAAAAGAATAGAATGAAATTTTTTTAAATTATTCTTTAAATAGAATAGGGGTATTCGTTTAAACGCTTAAATGCCTCTTATACATCTTTAACTCTTAAACTTGCATATAAAATTTAAAGTTTAAGAGGCATAAGAGGCATTTAAGCAATTAAACGAATACCCCTAATATATGTTTATGAATTAAAATATTCCTTAAAAATCATTGATATTTTTTATTTTCAAAAAATTTATTTCTTAAAAATTTACATAAGATTTTTAACTTAATTGCTAAAGAACTTAAAAACAATTAGAAGTAAGTTAAATATTTGTCTCCTAATCAAAGCTTGTTCAATTAAAGCTTAACATCAATATTTTTATTTACATTTTTAATCATCTTTGCTCTGCTTATGATTGTTGTTTGTAAATTAAAAAAAAAACAATTATTGTTTATTTAACAAAAACTATTTATCTCTCGTTAAATTAATGAAATAGATTATGTATCAACAAAATATTAAACAATCAAAAACTCGACTGCTTGTAAACTGTATAAAAAGTTTGTTTATTCAACAAAAACCATTGTTTGTTTAATTTGAAAAAAAAACAAATATTGGATTTGTTATATCAACAAAATGTTTAATTGAAATAACAAAAAGTAAGTAAATAAATTTAACGATTGAATTATTTTTAGCAAAAAAAGTTTCTTTTTTTATTATAATTTGGTGATATTTTTCTCGGCACGTTAAATATTTTTTTTTTTAAATTAATACTTATCGCTAGAATATAAATTTGGGTTAAAATTGTTTTGAATCTTAACATCTAGGGGCAAATAAAAACATAGTAAATTTCCTCTTTAAAACATCACTGTTTCGTGGGAGGCTTAATGTAATTAATATTTGCTTTACTAGTGCCAATAGACCGCATTATATCGCCCCTTACATTTTAATAATTAATAATAAGGGTTCGTGGAACGATATGTTAGAGCTTTCAATAATTATGGGTATGTTTCAGTTTCAAATAAAGGATAAAGGCTTGGTTTTCCATATATATATTCTGTTAATACTTCTGTTAAGCCTCATTTCTTTTATTTAATTTTATCCGAATATTTAATCGACATATTTGAATATCTGCATGAAATAAATTTGTTTTAATAAACAATCTTTTAGAATATTGCTACAGGAGCTTGCATGCAACATTTACATTAAATCACGTATCTCTTTAGCCATTTAGATAGTTTTCTCAAAGTTTGGATAATATTAGAGAAGTACAAGCGAAGTCCTCTTCTAGGACATCTGCACTATTGCTCATTACTGCTGAAGCATTCATAGTTGTACTTCTGAGTCAGTTTTATTCAATTTGTAAAATAAATGTTTTTTCCCCCTCTCTGTCATATCTCAGTAACTAAAGAAGCTGGGGAATATTACACTTTTGAAATCAAAGTAGAAACAGCTATAAAACATTAAGAAGAAGAGTTTTTTTTTGTCTGTGTATTTTGTTATTTTAATAAAATTTGAAGAAAAAAATCCTATAATTTGCTGATAAAATCTTTTGTCATACATATTTCATCAATAATCTTTTGATAGAAATTATTTGATTAACAAAAAACTTAAGTTTTATTTTAAATTGTTTTTCTCAATTTTTTTTTTGTCTGTGTCCTAAATCTTTTTTTGCACAATTTAGCATTTAAGTTGCACTGTCTACTTAAAGTTCGTCATTTTAAAAGTTTCTCACTATTTGAGTTTACGAAACCTTTTTCTCTACAAACACAAAATGTTGATAGACTATGAACAGCCAGTAAACAGTTTTATAACGTTTGTCTAGTTTTTTGCCCGGTTGCTGTTATTATTATTGTTTGCAAAACTAAAAAAAACTACTTTTTTGTGATTGAAATAGTTGTTGCCGTTTTTTTTTTTTCTTATTTAAATCGTCACACGCTTTAAGTGAATCACTATCAACAGCAGCCAGCAGATGCAACAGCAACAGCAGTAGCCAAGCAAGCGTTAACAAAAGGATAATACTTGTATTCATAACAGCACAAAAATAAAATAAAAATAATGCAACTGAGCTTAAGAGTTTTATGGCAACAACAACAACAATTATCTCTCATAGTCCGCAATAGACTTATTCTCTGTAACTAAAAGGAGTTATGGGAGAAGTTTGAAATCTCTAACAAACACTAGTAGCAGTAACAGCAACTTATAGCCATGAAACAAGTTGGAATTTTTAGTAGACATACAGACAACCAGACGGATGACTAGATGGATGGATGGATGGATGAATAAATGGTAAAAGGATGAATAAAAATGGACAGACTAGCAGACATGTTAGCTGAACTGACGGATTTCATACGCACGTCAAGTGAAAGGACAATAGTGTCGAAATCAAGGTTGGCAGCTGAAACGAATTATGCCATCAATTTAAAACTTATTTTTATTTCGATTTCGATTTTGAAAACAGTATTTAAATAAAGATCGCTATCGTTTTAACGGTATCAAAACTAAAATAAACCTAAAGATAATAATTAATTTTATCAAACTTAACAAAAAGCCAAAAAAAAAGAAAAAAATTCTATAAATAAACATCTGTTTTTTTTATAATTTATTTAGTTTTTATCAAAAAAAAAAAAAAAAAAAAAAAAAAAAAAAANNAAAAAAAAAAAAAAAAAAAAACAACAACAACAACAATTGCTTAGTGCCATTTAACATCTAATTTTATTACTATTTCACAAAAAAACTAAACATTAAAAAAGAAAAAACACACAAAAGGCAAATACAAATACAAATATTTAATATTTGCATTATTTAAGAGATCATTAAAAAGCTTAATTCGTATACATGGAAAGAAATTAATTAATTAATCATCAATCAATAAAAGGGAACATTAAATTCTATTAAAATCCATTTTCATGTAAATGAACGCACAAAGTTGAGCAAACGTTTTAAATTAAATTTATTGTTTTTAAATGTTGATCAAAGCCCAGATTAAATTGTTTTTTTTTTGATTTTTTGATATTTTTGCAACATTTTTACGATTTCTTTTTTAAGAGCGCAATGATAACATCGGTATCTTACGTGAAAAAATTTAATCGGCTTCTTAATTCTATTCTCATGGGTATTTTAGCAATAAAAATAACGGTAAAGGTTGACAACCATGATCCAAATTAAAAAAACCTAATGAAATCAAATTTATTCAAAGAAAAAATAGAAGCAGTAGATGAATTCGTGTTATGAATAAAATAGTTAGAAAAACAATAAGTTTTTTTAATCTAATATTAACACATTTTAAAAAATAATTAAAATTTTCTTTTCAAAAAAATGTCATACAAATTTTATTGATAATTTTTCATTTAGAAAAAATTTATTATTATTGAATTTTTAACAACAAGAAAAAAAATTAATTTAAACTTAAAAAAAAATTATTATTTTTATAAAAAAAATTTGTTTTAAATAAAAAAAAATTTTTTGGGAAAAATTTATAAAAAAAAAGTTTAAACAAAAATTTTCTAAAAATGTAAAGGATCCAAGTGACTTATATAACTCGAAAATCAATAGGATAAGATATGTGGGTGTGGCACTTCCCATCAAAAGAAAACTTACTTTATGGCATGTTTGGCAAGTATTAGAAGTTTTAGTTTTTAATTTGTTTTCTGCAAATTATTCTGGTATTAATTAACATAATTGGGGCAAAAATTAATCAGGGGCGTGGCACCTTATATATAAAGATAATTGATTATCTACCAATCCTTAGAATTAATTGAGAAGTAAACTAATATTTACTTGTTGACGGTTTGGTCTTATGTATAATTTGTATTTTCCCTTTCTTGATGTCGGTTTGAGCAAACAAATAAAGTCAAGAAATATAAAAGCTACCAATTTAGGGTTAAAAAAACCGCAAAAATATACTTCAAACAATTTTGCTCAAAGTAAAACTATTATACCTTCTCAAATACATATGTATGTATGTCAAAAGATAAAATAAAAACATTTTTAAATTAAACCTAAAACTTTTAACTTATTGCAAAAACTAAACATTTTTTCAAAACTAAATATTTAGTGTGAAATAAGGCAAAGGCCACCTTGTTCAAAATATACATAAATAATTTCTCTTTTACTATCGTTTCTAAGAAGTCCTCTTCACTTTAATTTTTATTTCCTAATAATTTTGGCCAGGATAAGCAGCAGTATCTATGGCATTAGACATTATTACAATCAAGACAACTGATTTGTACAGTTTACTCTGCGAGTGTTTGTAAAACAAAGAGAGGGAGTAAAAGAGAAATTCACTATTTTAAGAGTTGGCCATTTAAGTACGTCTAAAGGGCCGACAAGTTTTAACTTATTCAATAGTTTTTTTATTTCAGTTTTGATAAATTTTCAAAACAACATTTACCAACTAAATGGTTTGAGTAAAATGTGCAGCTGTTGAATTAGAGGGTCTTTAAATGTATGTTTGATTCTGTGTAGGAGAATTTTGTTGCTAAAAATTCTCATTTAACAACTAAAAACAAAATATTAAAATAAAAAAAAATAAAAGAATGTAGGAAAAAATTGGCCAAAATAATAAATCTTAAATACAAACAGTATCTATGTATTGCACTAGTATTTTGGTTAAAGCAAAAAATCTGGTATTATTATTGTGTTCCTTTTTTTTATTTTATTTTTTTTTTGCTTAACAATTTTGTTGTTGTTATTTGCTTGCGGAAAATATCTAACCAAACAACAAAATACAAACGCAGGTAGTTTTTTTTTCCTTAATTTTTTTGGTTGAGTATTTAAGGTATTTTCTGATGTTTCTTAATATTTTACCACCTTTATCCTGAATGAGTTATTATTGGTAGCAAAATACTATTTTGGACAAAAACAACAAGAACAACAGCAATAAAATTAAACACAAACTACAACAGATTTGAAAGTATCATCCTTATGACCCTTTTTCATATACACACACATACACACACATACACACTTACATTTTTGTAAATTTAATTTTGTTTTTACATCCTTCTGTGTTTGTAGTTGTTGTTTTTAAAATTTGTACAAGTTTTCCGGTGTTCTTCTAAGAATTCAGAGTACAAAAATAATGGTTAGATTTTTCATTATCATTATCCTTATTTCAGTTCAAATCGATTATTTAAAAACAAAAGGACTATATCGTTGTTGAATTTTTTTGTTTTTGTTGTTGTGAAGACTTACTTCTTTGTAACTTGACTTACATTTACGAATCAAAAAAAAAAACGATTAATGATTTGGTTGTCAGGAATTTATACATTCGATTTTACAGAAGCAAATTTTTATTTGGTCACATGAGTTTATGATTTTAAGAAAATTTGCGATAAATTATTGGTAAAGACAAGAATTATAATAATTTTTTGGTGATTCAGGAATTTAAGAAGAACTTTTTTTTTAAAAACTTTTATTTGAAATGTTGAATTAAAAAATTTGTTATAAAGAAAGATGAAGAGAATTGTTTATAAATTAAAGAACGATATAATTCTAATTTAAATAAAATTTTCGATTTAAGAAAATTTCAATTTTATTTTATTTTCTTTACAAAGAATGTGTATGTTAATTTTTTTTAAAATCAGAACTTTTACGATAACCTGTCAAATTAAAATTTTAAATAATTTTTTTTTTTTAATTTAAGCAAAATTTACAAAAAAATTATTTAACATACAGAAATTGATAAATTGCAAACGATTTTAATTTTTTAGAAAATTTCTAATAATTTTCTTTTTTTTTCTAAAATCTAAAATTAAGTTAAGTTGAATATTTAAGTATGTACTTATACTTAAATATTCAGATTATAACTTCTACCTACTTACTTAAATAAACATACATAAAGATAATTAGTTGTATACGATGGCTATTTACTCATGTAGTTTATAAATTAATGTAAAATGCCACACACAGCGATATACACTAAGGAAAATCTTTATAATAAATCAAGGTTGCGTTGCCTAGCAGCTCTTTGGATCATAGATGTCAAGAGAAGCAAACAAAAATAAAACGCTTTTGCTACTTAAAGCAATATTAATGTCTGACTGGCTGTTTGGTTGGCAGTTTGACATGCTCGTGTTTTATATATATTTATTATTTTTAATAAACTAAATGTTTTGCCTGAAATTGTTGCATGATTTTCGTTATTGGGTGGGTGTTAAAAGGTGGGGAGTGCGAGCATTTTATTAGCCATTGCATAGCAACAATTATCTTTAGCTTTAATATACATACATACAAGCAAACATATGTATAAAATTGGTAGCATACACAAATAATACCCAATTAACTGGCTTTACTACATGCGCATGTTACTAAGACCCTTGGAAATTTGTTAAAATTTTACTACACACGCGTTTACAATCAACCATATTAGTTTATATGTATGTATGTATGTATGTATACTAAAACATATGCAGCTTATGTGTCTGTTTGTATGACTGATGGCTGTAACTCACTCATCTCCAAACATTTAGCGTGTTCAATAACATCACCACCTTCAGCTGCCATATTAATATCATTAAAGATATTTATGAATTTCCTTTAAACTCTCCCATTCATACACGGAAAAAACTGTTTTGGTTTTTCATAACCAACATTATTGTAGACTTTAGTTGTGTTAGTGTAATATTATTGTTGCACCCAGAGCATTCGGTATTATTATTAGGATTTAAGCAATAAAATTCAAAACTTAAAAAAAAAAATATTCGAATAAAAGAAGACAACTGTTTAATTGGCAAAGAAATATATCTGTTTTCTAAGTGTATTACCAACATACACATACATACATACATACATATGAACAATTTAACAGTTTAATGGTACAAACAAACAAACAAACAAAAAACTATTTACGAATACAAAATTATGGTTTTCTGGCTGACTGGTTGTCTAACTTATTGACTAAAGACTCAAGCTAATTAGACAACCCCTTCCACCAGCATCTAGACATCAGTTAAACTCATCATAAAGACAAACCAATCATTGGTTCCTTAATAAATTTAAAAATAAATAATAACTAATAAAATGAAAATCTTTATGCTGTTAGTATTGAACTTGTTGCCAGTAAATTTCAAAAAAAAAAAGTTAATGACGTTGCCAGTTTGTCTCTGGCAACTGAAACACACATATGTTTATACAAATTCTACCTGCCTGCTTAGAAAGGCTCTAAGACTTAAAAAAAAAAATTTTTAATATTTGAAATTACATACTAACTTTTCAATTCTTTTTTATTTGTTTATTTTGTAACACATACAGCCGTATTAAGTGCTGTTATACGAGTATTTTGAAATTGGTTTATGAAAAATGGTTTAAATGATCGTTACTTTTATTGTTATAACAACGACGTCATATTGTCTGTTTAAATTTTTGGCCATAAAGTATCTTTCGATCTGTCCGCTCGCCAGTCTGTCTTTCTGTTTGAGTGCAAGTTAAAAATGTATCCCAGAAACGACCATCTCAGCATGACATGTCAGCCTACGTTAGAGATTTTTTTTTACGATTATTTATTTGATTCTGAGTTTTGTTTTTTTGTTTCTCGTTAAAATCAGTTAAATTAAATTTTTAGATTTAGCCGTAAGTTCAGTTAAACACCTTGCCGTGATTCTTTCTATATGGGCATGACAGAGATTCTTAATCATTTAAAAATTCTTCATACCCAGAAAAAAAAATTCGGAAATAAAAACTTAATGTTTTTGTGGATTTTTTTCAACTTTGTTTTAGGAATTTTATCAAAAATTTTGTAATAAACGAAACTTTATTGTAAATTTTTTATGAAATAAGAATGATTGTAAACTGTTTCTTATAGAGAATTATAATTTTTTTTTAATTGAAAATAATATGCAGATTTTTCATAAAACGCAATATTTAACCAGAACTTTTAAACAATTTTTTAACAACACAATAAAACTTTAAAATTTAACGTATATTTTTTTATAGAGGACAAATTATTAACTTTTAATAAAACGAAAATAAATCGTCAATTATCTAAAAAAAAACTATAAATTATTTCGCCTTTTGGGAAACTCTGCTGAATATATTTGTTATTGGTTTCTTATTTTCGTTCTTATAAATCAGGATTTTTCTCTCCCTCTCTCTCTTTCTGGGAAATTACACATAAATTTTAATTTTGTATAGAAACAAAAAATAGAAAATCTAGATATAAAAATATAAAAAATTTTCACACATAAAACTCTAATGGCTGTCATAAATTATAGAAATGTTAGAATTTAGGAAAGGATATTACCGATTAAATTATATATTTAAAGAAATAATTTTTGATTACAATTAAAAAATTGTTTAACATCCTTTGAAAAAAAAATATTAATTTAAAAAAAATAAGTTGCCAGACATAGCGACGCTTCGAAAATGGTGAAGGCTTAATGCTTCTCTTTCTCTCTCTCCCCTCCCGTCTTAACTAAAATACCTCAACTAAATAGTTTCGTTACGTTAACTCCTGCCTTTTTAAGACTTGTCGTGTAGCGTGCACTTTCTAGACACACTGACGCATTTTTGCTAATCGTTTTTTTTTTGAAACACCTGCATTATGTTGTACATACACACACACACTCACACCCGCACAGTTTTTCAGGTGAACGTGTAAACATGCTGAGTCAAAATTTGTTTCGTAACCCAAAATGTGCGTGACCAGCAGTGAAACGTACGTGTGTACATTTAAAACCTTTTACAGTCAACCAAACTAAATATTAGTTTTTCTTTCGGCGTCGATCTGTCTAAGAAAGCTGCATATTTTTACCAAAACTAAAATCTATCCAGCTGTTGGTCATATGATGAGCTGAGCTTAGATTTTTTCTAATTTTTCATAATCCCTTTACCAAACGGGATTTTCAGTGATAAAAAAATCCTGCCAATTTAAACATTTATGTTTTATTTTTTTCATTTAATACTAAATTTATAAATTATATACTTTTGTGGGAATAGAAAAACTTTTCGTAGAGTAAAATAATACTTTAGACCCACCTTATTTTTTTTTAAATAATTTTTTTATGTAACGATGTCTTTAAAGTTTCAAGAGTTTATTAAAATGGTAATTAGTGACAAAAAAGCTAAACTGTGTTTTATAGTTTTCCATTTTTAATTTGTTTTAAATACTGTATCAATTACATAATAAAAAAAATAAACTTGACTTTTTATGATTTTTATCTACAAAGATTTTTATTATTGTACAATAAATTAAAATCTAAAGCTTTGTAAACATATATTTGTATAATAAACATTTGGCACCTTAAAACTTAAATCACTTCTTAGTTAAAAAAAAATTAACTTATCGCTGCTTGTCTGATTATAAATCCGTTTAAACTACGTTAAAAAATCGAGTCTTATTCACTCGAGTTTTTGACATAAAAAAAATAGTTTTTGCTTTTATACGATGTACTTTCGAGATTGTGGCTAAAAGATGGGTCAAGAAACAAAAAATATGTAAGACTCGCTAAATGAAATAAATAATAATATTATGCAACATAATAAACTTTTTTTTTGTATTAGCGCTTCCTGCAAACATATCTGTTTAGCAACCAGAATTTTTCGATTAAAAATCATAGTAAAATTGGCTAAGACATAAGCAAAAAACACGACTGACTCTGATTTTATCACAATTTTTTACACAAAAAAAAAACTATTTTTTTTTAGTGAAACACACACTTTATACTTTTAACAAAGGAATGTCAAAATATATCGATTTGCTTTTTTAAAGCATTTGATTCAGTATACCCGGCAATAATGTCAAAACATTACTGTTATAATCTGCAATACAAAACAATTTGATATTTATGAGCCGCCATCTGGTGGCAATATGTTTATTAGAGCAGCTTTTGGTAATATTAAATGCGCTAAAGTCTTCATATTATGGAATGTACCACTTAGAGAACAAAATATTCGCTGCTCGGTTCACTAAACGGTGCAACAAAGTTTATTGCCGGCAGTAGTGTAAAAAAGCAGAATCTCTGTTGGGGATCGAACCCACACCCAATAAAAATATATTTAAACAACATTTTATTACATTTTCTATTTAGTTTCTGTTAACTTTTAAGAATTGTAAACCATTAAATATTAAAATTAAGATTTTGTATGGTCACACCTTTGATTTCTTAGATTAAATTAAAAAGATTAATAAAATACTTGCATGGTTTTATTGGTTTTTATGGATTTTAGTAGCAAACGTAGTTAACTAATGAAAGGTGTAAAAATATTTTACGATTTTAAACAATGGAAATTTTGTTAAACTTATTCTGTATTTTTATGAGACCTTATAAAACTTACGCACAGAAATTTGTATATAAAACAACATTAACAGTCTGTCCCACGATGTCGAATGAAAACTAAAGCGAACGAAAACCAGTCGTTCAATTTTGTAGAAATTTTAAAAATTTTAGATTTTTTGTACTTTAATTAGGGAACTATAAATAAAAGTCCTAATTAATAAAAAAAAATAAACATAATTTTTGTAAATCTTTTTAACTTGAATATTTACAAAAAAAAAAACAACTGAAGGTTCTTTTAGTTATCAATTTATTTATTGATATGTTATGTTACACATTGAATTCATTTTAATTCGTTTTTTTTAACACGAAATAAAAGAAGAAATTTTAACACAAAACAAGTTAGTTTTCTATATTCAACTGTATCGAATTCTAAATTCCCTACATTTATTGCATTTCACTGGCAAAATTAAAAATTTTTGTTTATAACTTCTTTTTTTCTTTGCTTCTAACAATCAGTAGCTCTCTTCAATGTGCATCAATACTTGCCTGTACAACTCTGCTCCCCCGGGGGCAATTATAAAAGCATCATGATGATAAAATCCCATCATAGTGTTAATGCCCTCGGGGAAAAGAGGCTAGCCTCGGGTGGCTGGACCAAAATTGGTGAATCACCAGAATCTTCCTGGTACCACGGGAACCAGTAAGCCCCTGGAACTGAGTCCTGAACTGATTATTGGTTGAGGTTCCTTCGTGGACCATCACGTGGTGGTTTTGGTTGTGGTTGGTTACCTGAATTTTATATTAGCAGAACTAGCAGGAAGAGGTGTCAATTTGTGCTGATATTCGTCTTCGGACTTATTTTGGACGGTTGGACACACACCTCTATGAGTGTTACTAAATAACACACGCTGTGCAATAGAAGAGTCCTGGCTGATGCTTGTGCTAGTGACAGACTTCGGT
>NDXZ01026041.1:0-11247 GCA_003055125.1 Paykullia maculata | reverse complement strand
CAGCCATTTGGGCCTGATTGCGTCACAAACAAACAAACAAACAAACTTATACCTCATTTTTATAATATATATAGGGATTACCCTAAAATTTAAAAAAGTACTTTTTTGCCCCCCGTTTTCCCAAATTTTTTCCTATCTCTTACCCATTATTATTGTTATTCAAATTTTATTATAACATACTATTTTTTATGTCTAAAGGAATCCGTGTTTCAAATTTGACCTAAATTGGCCCTGTAATTCACTATTAAACGCAGTTTCCCAGTTTTCCTCCTTTTTGGTACTTTTTTAGTTCCCTTTCTAGTGTCAAAATTTTTTCCCCAAATAAATGTCTAAATGGTAGTAGAAGCTAAACTGAAGCTTTTCATTAATTCTATTAAAATTCAAAAAAATATTTTTTTTTAAAAAGTACAAAAAATAAGTCCGATTTTTATCCCTATATGTTCGAATTTCAAAAAAGTACCAAAAACGTATTCATATTTTTCGGAGATGTGACGAATGCAGTAAAAATAAAATTTCTATGTTTATTGGCTTGGAAGTTCCAGGGGCCCCAAAAAATTACCAAAATATATTTTTACTCGTTTTTACTCCCTTAGCCCTCGAATTTGAAAATAGTACCAGACACCTGTCCGCTTATTTTTTGAGTAGAGTATAATGCTTTTTAAATTTTGTTTGCATCTTGTTTGGTTAAGAAGATAGAAGGTTACCGATTTTTCCTTTTTTCCCTAAATATTTGAATTTCCAAAAATTCCTTCTTAGTGGATCTATACAACGGGGGAGGAACCCACATTCCAAATTTCAAGTCTCTAGCTTTATCCGTGTGGCCTGGGCGATGATTAATCAGTCAGTCAGTCAGTAACGTTACTCTTTTATATATATAGATTATTTTCTGCATTTTACTAGTATTGTTAAATTTATTTACTTGAGATAATTAAAATTGTATTATTTTCGGCATTTAAATTAAATTATTCAATTGATTTACTTGCAATATTTAAAAATTATGAATTTTTATTTTTTTAAATTTTAAATTATGATGCCACAAAAACTTAAATTTTAATTAAACAGTACACTGTAATTATAAGACTCGGTCTTGTTGTGCAGGGATGCCATAAATAAATTAGGGGTGATATACCCCAAATTTTGCGTTTTTAGACTTATAAACTAAAAAATGTAAAAAAGGTTCCTTGAAGTCGAAAAAGTACTTTTCGCCCCCTATATGATTTTGTATCCCAATTAGGAACGATCGACCTTTATTTTGCGTTTCTGGACTCATAAACTCAAAAAATGTAAAAAATACCCTAAAGGTCGAAAAAGTACTTGTCGCGCCCTTTATGATTTTGTATCTTAATTAATTTAAATAAAAACTATTTTATATAAAAACAGACCTCAAATTTAAACAATTAATTCGTGATTTATTTCTTTTTTGTAACTTCATATTGCACTTGTTAAAATGAAATGAAACAGAATGTTGTAGAAATAAAAATCGAAATGACAATTTTATATATGCCCTTGCCACCTATGGGGAAGAGTATAAAATGTTATATCAATCTTATAAAAGCCGTGTTTTCTTATCGATATATTATATCATTTTTGATAGTTTGCTCGATTTTACTGAAAGTGACAGTGCTAAATTCATTACCTTAACATTGCATAAAACAATAACAACTAAGAGCGAAGTATTTTATGTCTTTACACGTCCGAGAGGTAATTAAAGTCTTTGAAAACTTTATTTTTTTATGATATCAATTTTTATTCATATAGGGTTTCGGTCCATATAGATTTTTCGCCGATTTTAGTTTATCCAAAAACTACAGTCGTTTTTTTTTTTTTGCTTACATCTCAGTCAATTTTAAACACAGATTTTTCTGTAATACTTCCAATAATATTTTTAGCTGGACCTTTAAAAACATAAATATAAGATTACGTTTAAAATAAAGTAATATTATAAGAAAGTAATATTAGGTAATATTGTTGCGTAAAAACACGTTGCTTTTGATTTCTTACAAAACTTTTACTTTTTGTTCTATATACTATAAAATATAAACACCCTTATCGTAAATAACAAGTGGAATTTTTGTTTCCATGAAATTTTTATTCCCACCGAAGGGAAAAATAGTATGGTAAATCTCCCGTGAAATGTTTGTTTCCTTGATAGAACAATAAAGAAAACATCAGTGCGCAGTGAATGTTAAAAAAAAGAAAAGTGTAAATAAGAAAAATAAAAAAAGTTTTTACAATTGTTAAATTAAAAACAAATGAATCAAACAAAAGAACTTTGCACTTTAATAACGTATGTATCTTGTCTTGAAGTATTTTTTTAAATCTTTAAAAAATATAAATAACTAGCTGTTTATTCCCGGCGTAGGTTAGATACTTATGAAATTAAGGAGCTTCCCAATTTTTTACAAAATAAAACAATAAATGTTTAAATACCTCGATATAAGTAAAAAACTATAACTTTTATAGTTCCTCCAATATGCCAGTATTCTTTATATCGGAACTACCACGACCCTCTTTCGATTTAAGTAAGAGCCGATGAAAATCGTATAACAGTTAAAAGTAAAAATTTTGGGACCATAGCTCTTAAAATGTGTTTTAATTGCATAAAAGGTGCCACTTTTATGATTCTATTGATATATTTTTTCAGATATGCATGTAGACATTAAATTAAGTCCGGCCGTGTTTGAAGATTATACATCTTAAAGTTTCTTTAATATCTAAATTATTGTATTTACTTTGTATATGCGGTGCCATACCCCATTGCTCGATCACTAATTTTTGGCTTGAATAGGGAAAATGGCATCAAAGTTAATCGTACAAAGTTTTGAGACAATGTATTTTAAATCTTTGGGCGGTGCCGCACTCCCAGATCAGATCCTCACAATATGGCTAAAACATTTCATCGGATATGCCACAAAATATATTTCAGTTGAATGGGTGGTGCCACACCCCCTTATCTGATATTCACAGTTTTTTGCTTGAGTAAGGAAAATGGTATCAGAGTTAATCGAACAAAATAATAAAACCACATATAAAACAGTCCCAAAGATATGCCAAAATCTGTATATGAGTTGTATGGGTGGTGCCACACCCCCTAATCTGATCCTCACAATTTTTGGCTCGAATAAGGAAAATGGTATAAGAGTTAATCGAACAAAGTTTAAAATGAATACTTGTACAGTTCCTAAGATACGCCAAAAAATGATTTTGAGTTGTACGGCCGGTGCCTTCGTCCGCTCCTCACAAGGTTTGGCTCAAATATTGGAAAATGGTAATAGAGTTAACCGTACAAAGTCTTAATTGCCATAGCTATAACAGTTCTCAAGATATATTAAAATATGTATTTGTGTTGTATGGGCGGTGCCACACCCTCTAGTCTGATCCTTACAACTTTTTGGCTCGAATTATGAAAATGCTATAAGAGTTAATTGTACAATGATATAAATCAATAGCTGTAACAGTTTTCAAGATATGCCTGTCGTCTGCACCCGGTGCGGTGAAAAAGGCACCAGTGGAGAAAAGATCTGGCAGCACCAAAATTGGCTGATGTCTGAGGCGACAATATGTATTTTTGGCTGAAGATGTTGTAAAGAACAGGTGAAACAGAGATGGCCGATGATCACCTGAAAAGAGAGATAAAAAAGTGGTGTGGGTAGGATAGCTGTAAAGGCGTGCTCTTTTAAAAGGGAGTTTGTTTTTGCTAGATGTTGAGAGAAAAAAGAAAAAAAAATAAACTTAACCTGAAACAAGAAAATAACTTACAGCAAAGTAAAATTTCAGTGACATATCTAAAAATAAAATAACCCGGAAACAATGAAATAACTTAACATAATCTAACCTGAAAACATACAGATAAAATAGTAAGAAAACCTAAAACGTTAAAAGAAAACAAAATTCACAAATTAAAAGTCAAATTAAATAAAACGCAAAAACACTCACTTGAAAAATAAAAAGTGGAAAATAAAACTTAAACTAGGAATAGATAAAATCTAAAACCTAACCACGACAAGTAAAAGGGTAAACGGAAAAAGCATAAAATCTTAAACAAACAAAAATCCTACAACCTTAATTCGATAGTTAAAATAAAAAGAAGAAAGAAACTGAAACCGGCAAGGAAGACAAAACAAATGAAGCCTAAAGGAAGGGAGAAAGTTGCAGAAACAACAACCATCAACCATTTTACAGTCCAGTCAGCAGCCACCATCATTTACTAACAGCAATAGCCGTACCCACCAACAGTATCGGTCACCAACATTTACAGTCCCGTTGCCACCAGCTACGTCCTTTGTGCCCAGCAGCCCATCCAGTATTCAGCGGAGCAGTCACGATAAGGGCAAGTAATTCTGCCATATTTGTGGCCGGAGAGATAGGGATAGTGACAGACAGTGACGGACATTTACACCAAGGACCGAGAAAAAAAACGGAGGGAAACAACTATATATATATATATATATATATATATATATATATATATATATATCTCATTTTGCTTGAGGAAAAAAAAACCCTAGAAGTTTACCCTGTCTCCGTTTTGTACCCCAGTCTTCCCTGGAAGTCGACCCATCATAGGCGTGAGCTCAGGCCTTAGGGTAAGTTCGTCTTTTTCGGTACCTTGGGTTTTCTTTTTATAACGCCCTAACGGATTATCTATGTATATATATTCGGATGGAGATTTGCCGACCTAAGTACAGGTGAAGAGCGTAGACCACAAAGACGGACGGACAGCCGTTTCCTGGAACGGTGTTCGTGTAAATAGTTTTGATTAATATTATTGTATGTCGCTGAACGGCTCATAATTGTTTATTAATATTTTATTTGTTTTTTTATTTTCAATATTTCATTTATTTGTTTCATTTATTTATGAGATTTTAAATTTGTATTTTAAGCCACCCTAATGTTTGTTCAATTGTCGTATATACGGAATTTTTGGTGAAGCTTATGTATTAGTTGTTGTTATTTTTAACATTGATTCTACTGCAGTGCTTTGTTTCGTTAAGATGATCCCGTTATTTTAAATGTGTTATATATGTATATAGGTTCAAGTAAAATTATTTAAAAGATTATTTTAAGTCAGTTTGTAAGGGAAAGCACTGCGGTAAGTACTCAATATTATTACTTGTATTTATATTTACTAACTTGATTTTATTTAGAAACTAACGCACGCACAGACACGCATACACGTTTAATTACAATATTTGTTTCAACTCGTGTATTTTTTGGTGTTGTTAAACTCGCCCCTTACGGACGAATATCACAGCCAGCCACAAATTTTTTTTCGCAACCTTTGCGAAGATTTTTGTGGTTCCTTGCCCGCCGGAACAATTTTTATTTGTCATATTTGTAAAACAAGTGTCCTTTTGTGATTTCTTGCCTGCCAATAATTTTTGGGAATTTATTTGGTTGCGACCCTGCCGGAACAATTATTGAAACAAGATTTTCATATATTTGAAAAACTGTTCGTGTATTTAAATATCGTTTGTGATTTTGTGGTTTGTTATGCAGCGCTCTCCAATGCGAAAAAGCCCTCGTTTACAAACAACGATGAGTATGCAAGCTAGTGGTTCCTCGTCTGCCGGAACAAAACAAATGACTCCCTCTACTTCCACAGGAATAACTTTGCCTCCCTCTGCTGCCGGAGTGCAACAAAATGTAAGTAAGATTGCCGTCGCATCAAATGAACCAACTTAAATTTCTTCCTCAAACGATTTCAACTGCTTCCGTGACAACCGGTGCCAGCGCCACTCTAGCTACTTCCACAGCCAGTGGACACCCTAACCAACAAAATTTTGCTCAAAATTATATAAGCCTTAATGCACCACCGTTGTTGCCCCAGACGAATTCTGGGAATAGTCTAGAAAGCCTACAGAGCCAAATTTATACTCTTCAGAGCGTTGATAAATGCCCTTGTCTATTGCTTTAAACAACAATTTGATGCCATGTGCCTCAGCCGCCGTACCTCAGCCAGCCAACATGGCACCGACAGTAATGGGTACTAGTGAAGTCAGCGTCAACAATTCTGCCTCAGCCAATGCCAACTGCACTAAACGTCGTTCGCAATTTTCTTGTGTAAGCTACAATGCTAATAATTTTTCGGTTTTTTGTGGAAGTCAACAGAACATTTTGCAGCCTAATATGCTGTTGTCTCAAAATGGTGGTTTTAATACAGCGCACATGAAAATTTATGATTTGCCGGAATTTAGTGGCGAGCCTGAACTAATTTTAATCATTCGACTGCAGTTTATAGTTATAACAATTTTGAAAATTGTTTAAGACTACAAAAAGCTTTAAAGGGTGAGGCACGGGAATATGTCGTTACTGATCCATCCGAATAACGTAAGTATGGTTATGGAACAATTATGTTTTTAGTTTGATCGTCCAGAGGTACTAATTTGCTCCCAAATACAGCACGTAAAATAAATACCAGCTGTTAGTGAAAATGCAATTGACAAGGTTGTACCATTCGCCGTTACAGTGCATAATCTTGCCGTCTTAGAAACTGCGAATAGACAACAGCATTTGGTAAAACAAACCCTAATGGAGGAATTGGTTGGAAAGATCCCTATTAGTAAACAAATAGAGTGGGCCCGATATGCTTCAACTATAAAGCCACATCCAACTGTTTTGGATTTTAATAGGTGGTTGAAAGGTGTTGCTGATTTGGTATTGATGGTTCAAAGTGCTGGCGGAAATCGGCAAAATAACGAATCAAAAAGAAAAGTCGTCTTGCATGCTGCTGATAGTCAACGCAAGCAACGAGGATGCTCTTCGTGCCAAGGAAATCATAAATTATGTGAGTTTTAAAACTTTGGTTCTTTAAGTGTGCCTTACCGTTGGAGTGAAGTTAAAAAATTAAAGTTATATTTTTCGTGTCTTGGTGTTAGACATTCGAGTAAATTTTGTCGCTCTTGTAAGCCGCGTGCAGTAGACGGATGTCCAAGGAAACATAACAAATTATTGCATAAGGTCAAGGTGAGCAATGATGATAATAGTTGCGTTTCGTCTGAGTCGGCAGCTGTGTTTAAAAAACTGAAGGTAAAAGCGTGCTGTTGTTTCGAGTAGTGCCTGTTGTCCTTTATGGTGCTACTAACAAAATTGAAACCTACGCGTTGTTAGATGAAGATTCTTCGGTAACGATAGTTGACAACTCGTTGGTGAGGCAATTGGGTCTACAGGGACAACAAAGTTAATTGAATTTGAACTGGTATGCTGGTAAGGCTGTTCAAGAAATATCAACAGTGGTTAATTTGCATATAAATGGAATTGGTGGCCGAAGAAAATATACATTGCGAAATGTTTTGAGGGTTTCGAATTTAAAATTGCCTGCTCAATGTTTTAATATGGATAAAAGCGTTCATCGTAACGCTCAAAGTCTTGATTGGATTGGATCATTGTCATCTTGGACTTTCTGGTGAAATCGTGTCTCTTGATGAAAATGGTCAATTTGCTGCCAACACACCATTAGGCTGGGTTGTATTTGGAAAAATGAAAGGTATGTCATCTAAGAGCAGAGACTTCATGACTTGGTGGCAAATTATTTTGAATCTGAAGATTTTGGTGCGAAAGCTTTGCCGATCATTGAGTCCAAGGATGACTAACGTGCTCGCCAAATTATGAAAGAAACTACAAAGAAGATTGAAGGGAGATTTCAAACTCGACTTTTGTGACACACTGATTACGTCGTGTTGCCTGAAAGTTACTCAATGGCTCTAAATAGGTTGATTGGAATTGAACGAAAAATGATCAGAAACCCTGAATTTGGTGCCGCCTATAAGTCTAATATAAAAGACTATTTATCAGAAGCGAATATTCGAAAGTTGTCGCTTGTAGAAGCTGCTGATGTTGGCCCGAGAACTTGGTATCTTCCGCATTTTGGAGTGGTTAATTATAACAAACCGGAAAAAAATCGTTTAGTGTTTGATGCTGCTGCAGCCATTGAAGGCGTTTCCATGAATTCTAATTTTTGAATGGTCCACAAGAATACAAGCCGCTGCCCTTGGTTTTATTAGATTTTCGTGTTGAGGCTGTAGAAGTTTGTGAAGATATTAAAGAAATGTTTCACAGAGTACTCATGGCTCCTAAAGAAAAATGCTCTCAACGTTTTCTTTGGCGCGAAGGTAATAAAACACCACGCGATTCGTATGAAATGCTTGTGATGACTTTCGGAGCTGCATGTTCGCCTTGTGTAGCTCATTATGTAAAAGTGACGAATGCCTTGAGTTTCAGCGATCAATTTCCTCGTGCTGTAAAGTCTATTATAGATCACCATTATGTAGATGATTTTGTAGACAGTTTTTCAACATCAGCATAAGCTTTTGAAGTCGCCGCACAAGTTCGAGATATTCATAAGTCAGCCGGTTTTGAATTACGTAATTTTTCGTCTAACTTATCGGAGGTTGTTGTGGCTCTTAAAGGTACGGTAGAGAAGCCGGTTAATTTTTCCAGCAATATGATTGAGCTAAAGTCGGAGAAAGTTTCTTGGTATGCATTGGCAACCAAATGATGATACCTTAAGTTTCAATTTGAAGTTACACAATGCGAATGATGAACTGATGAAAGGTAAAAGGTGTCCTAGAAAACGTGAGCTTTTGAGTGTGGTCATGGCCGTGTTTGATCAACTTGGTTTACGGAGCAAATTTATAATAACAGTAAAGCTTCTAATGCGAGAAATGTGGAAACATAATATTCGATGGGATGATGTATTGCCGGACGATATTAGCAAGAAGTGGAATAATTGACGCCAAGAGCTACAAAATATTGTAAATGTCAAAGTGCCTAGACATTATTTTAAAAATGGCGTTCTTTATCGGCTGAAACTACATACTTTTGTTGATGCTACTGAAGATGCATTCGGTGCAGTATCATATTGGAGGTCTATAACTGCAGATGGACAAATTGAAGTATCCTTTGTAGCAGCAAAATCTAGATGTGCCTCTCTGAAATCCATGAAATCCATAGGTACTCGGCTGATGGATACATTTTTGAAGAAGCATTCAATTAATATATCTAGAGCCATTTGGTGGAGTGATTCTACAACCGTAATCAATTGGATTCGTTCTGAAAGCCGAAGATATAAACCATTTGTTGCTTATGCTATTTTCTGAAGATTCACGCTGGTATAAAGGTCCAAAGTTTCTACATTGTGATGAGGTCAGTGGCCAAAAACAAAATATGATAAATCTATGTTATGTGAAGAAAAACTACAACCAAAATTTGCCCTGCTGGTAAACATTCCTGCCGTTATTGAATTTGCCAGACTATTGTCTTATTTAAAGTTGAAACGCACCGTTGCCTAGATATAGATAGAAGAAAAAAAAACTTGATATACAAAAACTATTTTTTGGTATTATCGATTGGCTACATAAATAAGAAAAGGAATCTGGTATTAATCCTGGGGGAGAAAAAAAACTTAGTTTCATTGGTAAGCGAATTTTAAATGTGTTTATAGTAGTTTTTTTTTTGAAAAGGAAAATTTATTTAAGTGCCTTTTTTCTGTATAGGAATTATTGCTAACTACCCTCTAGTGGATGCGTACTAGGAAATTCATGCATCTGGTGTTTTGACAATTAAGTGGATGAGAAAGTTTTCTAAATTTTGAACAAATTTTTGTGCATCTCGAGAATTCGTATTAGAAAGCAATAACCTAGCTTGGGGTAGTGGGATTTTCCCAAATTATTTGAATTTTATTCTGTTGTTAAATTCAAAAGGATCATCAAACAATTCAGAATAAAACAACTTCAAATCGAGCGTGAAATTGGCTGCAACTTAACTACTATCTAGTGTATTTAAAAGAAAAAAAAAAAAATTGGTACATCTTGTCGTATGTGATCAAAATCTCGAAAATTCTCAAAATTTTTCGTTTGTAATTTTTTTTTGTTAAATTTTTTGTGTTTTAATTGCGAAATCGGAAATTGTCTTTAATTTTATTGACAACTTTTAATCCGCGCTTTAAGTAATTAATGTAAATTTTTTTTATCTCTATTTGGTCACCTTAATTTACATTTGTTTAATAAATCAATTTCATCAAAAGAAATCTGTAAATACACCCTACAGACAGACACGATACATATACCATCTGTTATGTAAAAATGTTGTGTGGATTTTATTATTAATAAAATCAAAACTTTAAAAAATAATGTAATCCACACACACAATATACACTCATACATGTAAATAAAAACAGCACTAAACACTAATCCCTTATAACTAAATTAAATTTTGAGTGTGTGAAAACAACGCAACGGTCTACTGTCATCAGGCGCTTGCTGTCTACGTTGGACTTTAAAACTGTAAGTTTTTGTTAAGTTTATTTAAAAATATCAAAATTTAAACATCCTTGAACAAATCCACATTTAATTTAAACCATACTTTGACATTTAAACGTTTATCATAAAATGAAAAAATGTAAACGTCACCACATTTCGAAACAATCCACAAAATAAAAACAGAATTATTAATACTTGCTAAACATTTGCTAATTCAAATACCGTATTTATTATACCCTTCACCTAAGGTGATAAGGGTATATAAAAGTTTGTCATTCCGTTTTTAATTTCTACAATATTTATTTGCGACCCCATAAGGTATATATTTTGAATCCTTATAGATATGGAAGTCGATTTTGCCATGTCCGTCTGTCCGTCTGAAGAAATCAAGTTTTCTCGGCACCCCGATAACAAACGGACGCGCTAGTAGTATCAAACAATCAAAAATTTTTTAGAGATCAGTAAAATCGCTTAATAACTGACGGAGATATAGGCCAAAAAAGAAGACTACCTTTTTTTTTTGTATACTAATATATTTCATATGTGTTATAAATATGCGTGTTTGTTTGTTTGTTTTTGTACTTTGTCAAATTGTGTGTATAGATGGATGTTTGTATATATGCATTTATATAAAGATCAAGGAGAATTCATATCAGGTGACCTTAGTTCGGAGAGGATTTTTTTTAATCAATTTTTTTATATGAAGTTTGACATTTAGCTTAATAAGAAAAGAGAGAAATTTATTTTTTATGTATGAAGTTAAACAGTTACGTAGTCAAAAAAATAATCAGCTGATTGACTGAGGCCACCCGATATACATTCGCTGTGTATTTCAATAAAAATGGAGATGCCATAGTGAAAAATTTTGTCTTAAACGTACTAAAATTAACCAAAACCTACTATTTTATTATATCTTAAATGAAATTAACTATTAAGAAAAAATTAACTTATCATTAAAATTTTTAGTAATTTAAGTCATTAAATAAAA
>NDXZ01026034.1:1725-20937 GCA_003055125.1 Paykullia maculata | reverse complement strand
AAAAAAATTCAAAATCTAACAACTAATCACCAAATAGCTGAAAGGCTATAACTAATCATCATAACAGCCACCTGCTTTACGCAATTATTACTTCCACTACCACATACATACATACATGCATACATACACGTATAACACATAGTTGTAGTTTTTGTTGTTAAAATTTTCAAATTCTATAGTCAGCCAGCCTAGTTTATGGATTTGTTAATTTTATTCTTACAGGCAAGCCAGTCCATATATACAAAAACTTGTAAAAATATCTTTTTTTTTTTTTTGTTGTTTAAGACACTCAAAATCAGTAACAAACAAAAAACAAATCACAAACTCTAAAACATGACATATACACCCATAGAAGCATACCGATAGATAGAATATGTTTTATTTCTATTTCTATTTATTTTTATTTGTTTGTTATTAATGTTGTTGTAAGCCTCACTTAAGTAATAAATTATTAAAAATATGTGTTTTTTATGTCCGACCAAACGAATCGTTTATGAGGTTTCAGTTTCTTATATGCCCAACACCAAAAAGGGTACAGTATATTTAGTTTGTCAGACAGTTTGTTTATATATTAAAATATTTATTTTATATTTCATTGGCAGCGAAAAGCTACTGCAATGTTTTTAAACCTTATATATTGGGATACCCCTAAACCTAAGACAGTCTAGTTATATCCGTAGAACAATTTAAAATACAACAGAGCTGGAGTGGGAAGATCAACGAAGAAAACTAATAACATCAGAATTGTTAGGTTCTAATAAAACAGGTTAAGCAGTCCAACACAACAAAAAATTATGAATAATAAATAAGAAAAGCATTAGGGCTTATTGCAAGGACGCCAGCCAGAAAATAAAAATTCGTATGTTTAATCTCGGAAAGTCGGTCAATAAAAAAAAATATATAAACGAAATTCTGAAATTTTACACATGAAAATTTGTATTCAAAGTCATTAGTGGTATTTGAAAGTAAAATAAATCTTTCTGTAGTACGCCTTTCTGTATATCAAAAGTAAGCGTAAACCGCCCACACTTATTATATCTTTTATACATTCCCATTTGTGATAAGTATAAAAAATTCGTCACAGCCGCATTAACATACATATATACATATGTACATATGTATGTAGAGTAATTTTCCATATTCCTTTTTACGTAAGAACAGTAGCTAAACATAAAACTTAAAGCAAATAAAACAAAAGTTACATTTTTAATCTACTTTTTTAAACAACATTTCTTATGCTTCTTATGCAACAATATTTATTTTAAAGATAATAACTAAGAAGCCTCAACAGTAGACAACACGTGTAATTGTTTAAGGAGATGAAGCAGAATGAATGTATTAAATTTTATTTTTTTACCTCCAAAGAATGGTTAGGGCAAATCCGTTTGGACATTTTGTTTGTAATAGAGCGAAAAAATCTTCTCGTACAGGTTTAAATGTCGATATCAACAAGATACTGTTGGTAAAGCAAGAATTTAAAATATTTGTACTTTTTTTTGGTTAAAACTTATAACAAATTGCTAGGACAGTTGAATAATGTAATTTGTCAAACTAACAAAAAACACGATTAGAAAGATAAGGTCCATTCTTCAATCAAAACAATTACTTTTGTTTAAAAATTTCGCAGAAGACCCCCACTGGCAAAAGACTTCCTCTTTAGGTCATATATAAAGAACCAAATGTGAACAATCACTATTCTGCCCCGACTATTGGCTACATTTGTGTATAATAATTGTTAGTTTAGTTTTTTTTGTTAAGATTCAATAAAAAGAAACTAAAAATGAACTATTTTTTAATCAATTTTGCAGCAACTACATGTTACGAGAAAACTGAGGTGAAAGAAATTTGGCAATAAAAATCTTCAGCGCTAAGTAATGATCAACATTCAAAATTGTCTAAATTGGTCCAGTGTAAATGTATGTATGTATATGCTCAACAACATGCTCGAGCAAATATTTAAATAACAAATCCACCACTTTAATTGCTAAAACCTTAAATACATTTTTTTATTAAGTTTTTTTTTGGCAACACACCCAAAATTAAATTGACAGTTTTGCCCAAAGGTTGTTTTCAGTTTCCTATTTTATCTTATTTTTGAGATTAATGTAAATATGTTTTCAATTGGACTTTAACAGTTTAATTGAAATAGGAAAAAATATATTATTTATAGTGCTGAAATGACGGGCGGATTATTATGGAAATAATAAAACAAATTTTATGACTCAGTTTTTAGATTAATCAGTTAATAGAAAACCCAATTCTTGAAAATTATTAAACAAAAAAATTCATAAAACTTAATGTTTTTCTATGAAAATAAAACATTATTTAGGAACATTTTATTGTAAAGTATTACCTAGAAAATATTTTTCAATATTATAAAGTAAAATAATTTTAGTATTTCAATACAAACAAAAATATAACTTCATCTACCATAATCCGCAACTTATTTCATGTTTCATTGTTAATAAAAATTCATTAAAAATCCATTAAAATTATTATTTATACAATCGGCCATTTCAAGTGTTTTTAATATGACATCTTTAAAAAAAAAACACATACACACACACACTCACAGCCAAACAGACAGACAGACATGCTGACGAACAATTTATGCACCGATGACTGGCCTGACCTGTCTGCTCCTGTACTTTTGAGCATCTGTCTGTCCAATCGGTTTGCAAAGAATTGCAATTATGGCCAAAACAAGTACAACTTTTGTGCATTAACAATATCAACAATTTGTTTAACTGTGATCTCCCTATAATCGCGATCGGTTAATGAATCATTCATAAAAATTTAGAAATTTCATGCAATTATAAACGGAACCAGAAAAAACACAAGAAATAATGATTTCACTTTAATTTAAAGCCAAAAAAACAGTTTCCTTTTACAAAAAAAAAGAAAAAAATACCAAAAATCAGGTCGTAAGAGATAAATGTGTTACTGACACGTTTCAACGATTTATGAAACAAAGAACTTTTACACAAAATTATAATTCAAACAACAACAAAAACAACATCGCAACGGTATTTTACACATGACAACATGTCAATTTAATTAAACGTTAATACTTTATTGTATAAATGGGAGGTCCTGTTTCATTTTCTTAAATAATCATTTAACAACAACAAAAAAACAACAGTTCTTCGTCATAATCATTAGCGAAATTATAACGATAACGATCATTATTTAGTAACAAAAGCAAAGAGAAGAACATTTCCAGTATTTAGGGGGAAGAAAAAATTAGTCATTAAATTTTAATTTAATTTTGCAAACAATTTCACATAAAAAATTGCAAAGAAAATCTTTTTTTTTATAATAAAGCACTCGTTAAAAATATACGATGAAATAAAAAATTTCTCTAATAATTTTTATATTGACTTAAGTTTAAGTTTCGAGTAGAATGAAATTTCAAAACCAGCTTTTTCATTTCATCCTCAGCATTCTTTTTTCATATCGGTCCTACTGGTCCTATTCAACTCACAATTTCATAAAATACTCGTTTAATATTGAAATGTTTTAATAATTTTTCATAAAACTTTTACTAAGTTTTAGGTAAAATATTTTTAGGACTAAGTTTTTGATTTTAGTCCCAAAAATCCGCTCTGAGTGACAACCTTTTTTCTACACTATAGGTTGTATAAAAAATTATTATTATTTCTTTATCTTTCTATCGAAAAAATGCCACAATGACTTTCAATTTTTTATTATTTTTATGACTTATCTGCAATAACAGAATTTTGCTCCCTTTTGTAATTTTGCCAAGACGCCTGACAGTCTGTTGCAAAATTGTCGTTTGTGTGTTTTTTTTCTTTTATAAACTATTTATTTATTTTAAATATCACTTTTAAAAAAAAAACCGAATGTGCAAAAATGATCATTTTTTACATATGTTTTTCACTTTAGTTGTTGTTGTGTTTGAGTATTTGTGAGCGTTATTCGACAGTGTGTGTATTTTGTATTGTCTTTTAGCTGAAAACTTATGATGATGAAGAATATTTTTAGTCATTAATTAAAATAGATTGGAAAACAGTGAATATGAGGGGTAAAATACTGTAAACAATTTCATGACGGTTTATAAATAAATACATATGAATAGATTTTGTTTTTGCATTAAGTATCTAGATACCAGCCAACTTAATCCGCGAACACTTATAATCAAAAGAGGAGAAGTTTAAGTTTTTACGAGTCGGGGAAACATGTCGGGTTTTAATTTATACAGACATTGACAATTAAATAATTTATTGCTGTTGTTGTTTTATATATTATGTATCTTTTTATATATGAACATCTAGATTCTAGAAAGAATAAAAATGCAATTTTTTGCTGCTGTAATAAAGTGTAAAACGAATTTTATAGACGCTGCAGCAAAAAAGATCATAATATAAAAGAATTTTGTTTTGAGTAGTAAACGTTGTACAAGAGACGCTGAAAAATATATTTCGTTCAATACGACTTAATAAAAACTTTTTTTTTTTGTATATAATAAATATAGATTTTATTGTTTTGATCAATATGTGACAAATTTTCTAATTCATCTACTAACTATTACCTGTTGCTCTTGTAACTATGAATCCATTGTAATGAAATAGAAGCGAACAAACAATACAAATGCATCATTAAGTTAAATAAAATCAAGTTGTATCTTAAAGCTAAAAAAAAGAAAAATAAAACTTACGAGAAATAATACTTAAATAAATTGTATATTTGTTAGGTAATTTATGCAAAATGCTGCCACAGCAAAAGCCAATACTATTAAGCTACTTGTTGATATCAATGATGTTTATAACTCTTAACTACGTTTTAAAGACACTCGATTACAAAAAAAAAAAAAGAAATAAAAAATGAATAAAACAATAAAACAATCATACAAACATATGTGCATACATATGTACAAACATATATGATTTTATTCTATGCAGTTGTACGATTTTCTACACACAAACTAAGTTTTTGTTTTGTTTTTTAAATCAAGAAAATTTAATTTCGACAGCCAGCAAATGTGGCTCATTAACATAGATTAGAAATAAATTAGTATTAAGTAATGGAAATTAAATAAATTTAATTTGAATGCAAATGAATTTTAATCGCCCACTTTAATAAGATTTTAGTTTTTTGAAGGAAAAATATTCTCTATACCAAAAAAAAAAATACAGTAGAAATAAAAACTGATTGAAATTATGTTAAAAATTATGTAGTTGATAAAAAAAAAATTCTGTCTCTATTTAAAAAATATTTAGAATCGTAATAAGATGACATAAAGTGAAAGTTCGATAGGGCTTGAGCTTTTTTAATTTAGAACGTTGTGTAAAAATATGAGCAAAATCCTTAATATTTTTGATTTTCTTTTATTTTAAAACTTTGCGCTGCATTTGAAGCGTCAAAAACTGCTCATATTTATTTCTAAATAACTTTTTGCTAGCGCTTGAGCTTTTCCAATAAAGGTTACAGCCACAAATGTTGTGCTCTCCCTTACAAACATCACTGTAAACACCTCATCTAATGACCCCCCCTCTATTATGTTTCCAAGTATTTATTGTTTGTTTTGTTATTATGATTTCCTAAAATCCTAAATAGCTTTATGTGCATTAGGTGAACAATTGATTTTGTTTAACTTTTCGTTACTTGTTCAAAAAAGAAAAAAAAAATGAAAAATAAAAAGATAAGAACAATGCTTGATTAAAGACTACCATTTTCATAATTTTTATATTTACAATTCTCATCATTATAATTTAAATTACCTCTCATAGTTGTCAATCGATCTAGGCATTTCTGAAAAGATAAAAAGAGAACATGAAAATGAAAAGAAAAATAACGATAAAACAAAATGGACAGTCACAATAAAAGAAAAGTGTTATAGGTTTGATTTTAAAACTAAACGCAAGTTACACCTAAGACAATATAAACGATCTAAGAATAACTTAAACAATTGTCTTTATGTACCTATAGATAGTAAAAAAAATATATAATTACAAAATTGAAATAACAAATTTGTTAAGTCAAAGTAAAATCAGGTGAAAATAAAATAAAATAAATTAAGAACGCAAGAAATAGTTTTTATTTATTTATAAGTGTCTCATTTATTAAAACCATTTTAAAATATTTTTTTTTAAAAATTTTACCATTTCAATATTATTTGTTGTCAAAAATTATTTTTAAACTCACGCTTAGATTTATTTATAATTAAAAAATGTATTTAATTAAATTAAAATTCAATAACAGCCACGGACATGCTACCGAAATACGATATAGGTATGTTCATATAATAATTTTTTTCTAAAGACACTATAATAAGTCTGGTAAATTATTGTGTTGAGCAAAGTACATTAGTTTAAAGATTTTACAACCGAAATTCCACAGCTTAAATGCAAGAAATAATTGCTTCTCTATCAGCTGTCGTACAAGCGACCCCAAGCAGTTTTCACACAAATTTAACTGCCCCAATGAGTATTAGCCCACGGTTGCTGCAAACAGTTTCGTTATTCTAAAATGTTTTAGATTAAATTGTTTTACAGAACAGTTCCTTTCAGCACAATGTGCCATGACAGTTATGTGTAAACAGGCAGTTATAAACAATGCTTTAATAAGATGCCACACTTGCATCTCCTAGTGTGAAGGCAATAAAATTCAGTTGTTTTTAGAAACCTTTTAAAATATTCTACAAAACTAAACTTTCCTTTAAATGAAAGAAATAAAAAATTAAGCCATTCTGTATAAATAAAATCTTAAGCTGCATAAAAAAGTATTTGGAAATTTATCAATATATTTGGGTGCCGTTACCTAAGGATTAAATGTTTAAAACTTTATTTTTGTGTTCTGTTTCTTAGACACACACACACACACACACTATGAATATCATTCTTAAGTGCTGCTTTGAATAATAATTATGGCAAAACAATAACAACAAATATGGCTTTATTTATTTTGAAATAAATAAATAAAACAAATAAATACAAGTATGTATGTATGTATGTATGTATGTATTGGCTTACAAGACAACTCATGTTTTTAAAAATGTTCTTCATGTGTCCCACAAGCCAGGCCTCAACTTTTCAATATTCAATTTTTCAATTAAATAAAAGTACAGATAATTCAATGTAACCATGGGGAAAGTGTGCTTGCCTGCAAGTGTAATCCGATATAACTACATACATATGTACATATGTACAGATGTATTTACGTACATCGATCGATATGTTTATAAAGACAATAACGTCAACCGTTGTGACTGCAGTCAAAGTTTTGTACGCAAATGTTTTAATATCATCAATTATAGTGGATTTAGATTGATTTGTGGAAACTTGCTATCGGTATCGAATAAATATTATCTGTCCATACTACAATTACAACTTGTACTGTGTAGTACAACCTACAAGTACCTCTACAATATTTACTGTTATAAAACGTAGTTTTTCTGCTTCTCCTATTCCCATCGATCTAAAGACATGACATTTTAAGCATATTAAATGGCATTTATAAACAAACATAAAGATAAATAAGCGTTAGTAAATGAAATAAAGAATATTAATAACAATAATAATGAACATTTTGTGCTTATTGGATTTTTTGATCGTTTATAATTTGATTAAATTTCTTGTTTGTTTGTTTGTTTTTAACACCCAAATATAGTTTTAGTTGCAGTGTTTTTACGAATCTCTTTAAGTTTTGTTTTGGAGTGTCAAACCTGCTCTGGGGTTTTCTGGGTGGGGCAAATGGTTTTTATTTTAGTTTTATTTATAAGTTGCAAAAAGTTTTAAAATAATTATAAAAATTCACAAAATTTTGAGTGTTTCGAACTCTTATTTTATTTTTACAAATTTAGTTTAAAAACTGCACAACCGATATATTTTATTACTGCTAAAGGATAAGAAGAGAATATTTTTTTTAAATTAATTTACATATATTTTCCATTTTTAATTTATTTTCCTGGGCTCATCTGTTGGATACTTAAAGAGACAAACTGACAAACACAACTCGATCTTTTTCGAATTCTCCCATAATCGAAAATATCCATATTTAATGCAGTTTCTAATTATTTTTTTTTTGTAAATTCCAGGAAAATCAAATTTTATTTCTTTTTTATTAAACGGTAAATTCTTTATTTATGCAAAATTATTTTTATATTTTTAAACCCACTACAGTAGACGCTCGCAAATTAGAACTTTCAGTAATTCGAACGTCCAGAAATGAGAATCAGTGTTTGCAATATATTAAATGCTCTGAAATTCAAATTTGAAATTCTAATTTCTGAGCGTGTTTTTTTTTTGTTTGTTATTTGAACACAAGAAATCCCCAATTTATTTTCATTCTGTTTGAACATAGTAAAATTAACAAGTAAGAGCGCTATATTTGGCTATGCCAAATCTTATATACCCTTCACTACGTGTATTTACGATAAAAAAAATTTTTTTTGCCGATATCTCGAAAACATTTTTTTTCTTATATCTCGAAAAAAAATTTTTTTTTTGAGAAAACTTGATTTCAACAGAAGGTAGTCGCCTTTTTTGGCTTATATCTCGGTCAGTTATTAGGCGATTTTACTGATTTTCAATAGCAAACATCTCAGGAGAATTTCTGATTGTTTGATACTACTAACGCGTCCGTACAACATCGGAGTGCTGAGAAAACTTGATTTTAACAGACGGACAGACAGACAGACAGACGGACATGGCTCAATCGACTTCCCTATCTATAAGGATTCAGAATATATATACTTTATGGGGTCGCAAATGAATATTGTAGAAATTACAAACGGAATGACAAACTTATATATACCCTTATCACCTCTGGTGAAGGGTATAAAAAAGGGAATCACCAAATTATATGTGTTTTTCCCTATTTGTTGTTTTTTTTATCGCATTTATGTATACATACTTGTGGCTAGTTTATTTGTGAAATTTGATACACGTGTTCATATTTTAGCAGTCTCTATTAAAAAGTGAAAGTGTATCATTAGAAATGTCAAATAAACGTAAAAAAACACTTTATCATGTTTAATTTTAGTTTTTGGAAGTAAATTTACTTAATTTTTTATTCGAAAAAAAAAACGTCCAGAAATTAGAATAATTCAGAAATTAGAATTGCCTCAAAAACAAAGCGGTTCTAATTTGCGAGCGTATCTAATCATATCTAAAAAGATGAGGCTATATTAATCATTAAATTTAGACTTCGATCTATTCAAGATTCCTCAAAAGCAGTGGAGGTCAGTTTTTCTATGTAATCCTTTATACATAAGCCCATCCTATGGACTTTATGTTTCAATTAAAAAAAATCCGTTTGAGAAAAAAATAACTATGTTTTTTATTCAGTTCAAATCTTGTTTCAAATATTTGAAACATACATTGAAATATGATCTGGTTTAGTACAAACACAAGTGCATTAAGAGCTGATTTAAAAAAAAAACTAAAAAATCAATTTTCAAAAAAAAAACTACCTTCTGATAAGGATCAAATTCAATGCAGTTCAATTGTTATAAGAGTAAACGAATAAATACTGTTAATGTTTAAGGGTGCATAAAGGGAATTAACAAATCGAAAAAGAAAACAACACAGTCATTAAACAAAGAAAAACAAAACTAAAAATAATTTATTATAGAAGAATAATATACATTGAATATGTATGTATGTATGAGTGTTTAAGTGTCCGTATTTATTATGCATCCAACGATCTTTATGTGCACATCCAACCATAAAAAAAATATGTTTGGAACATAAACTGAAGAAATGAACAGCAACAATGCCAGGCTAAACCTTATTTAAGGTTTAAGCAGCCAACGACGACGGGTTTTCCAATTTTTATTTTTAACTAAAAATCAACATATAAATACAGCAACAACAACAAGAAAAACGATAACAACAGTGACTCGAAAACTGAACTGATCTTTTGTGTTGAACAACAAGAACAACTTTAACAAAAAATATAAAAAATAAATTTTAAAAAAAAACTAAAACGAATTGAAACAAAAATCATAATAAAAAAAAAATAAAAGAAAACAAGAAAAGTGGAGATTTCTGTTAAGATGCTGTTTATAATAACGTTGTTGTTGTTGTTGTTGTTAGTGTTTTTGTTGCCTACATAAAGTACACAACAAAATTGTATATAATCTTTTGTATAAGTATGTATATGCATACAAACACACACAAACACACATTTTAACTTACTCTCAGATGCATTTTCATACTTTTATGCCACGATCATGGCCAGACAAACTGGCGACGCCTGTGAATTTTCGTTGTTGTTATTGTTAGTTTCTTTTCTTTTTTTTTTTCCTTTTTGTATTAAAAAGTCTGTATACTAAAGTTGTTTTAGAGTTATTTTATATATACACACACATACATACATAAATAAATATTTATTTTGTTGGTGTTTTTCTCTTCCATTTTTACGATCATGAACAAACTCAACAGCAGCTACAGAAAATGTATAAAAAAATCTTTATTTTTGGTTTCGGGGAAAAGTACTTTTAGGAAATCAGAGCCTCAAGATACACAAAAAGGAATAAAATTTCTATTTAAATGAAAACTTCGTTTATCCAAACAAAAGCTTAATAAATTTCTATACTCTTAAGATTTTTGTCGTATTAAATAGAAGATGGTTATGTCGTTTATAGACTTTTCTGTTTGACTAAGAAATTAATTTAAAACTGTTTAAGGTAAAATTGTTTCAAGTTTTCAATGTTGTTTTAAGTATTCTTCAATAAAGGAATTTATTTATTTAAATAATGACCAAAAGTTATATTTTAACTTAAATGAAAATTAATTTAATTTGATGAACGTTTTATAATTACATATTTTTTATCACAAATAGCAATAAGTCAGAGCATAGGCCGCAATATACAAATCTTATTGAGTTTGATTCAAATCGGTTAATTATTTCACACAGGCTCTTACAAATGTTTTACATCCTTAAATGGACCCTCTTTCCTTTGTTATGAAATTGGTTTTTCGGCTCTTTATTTCATTAATTTACACTATTATCGATTGTTCAGACTATTTTAGACTTATATATTTATCAGTTATTAAATATAAACAATTGATCGATTATTCGACTATTTCGCAACATGCTTTTTGAATTTTTCGCAGACGTTGTTCAATTCGATTATACGAAAGTACATTTTTAAAACTCTATCTTTCTTAAAATAAATCATTACATTTGAATTTAAAATGTGTTTGTTAAATTGGGAGCCCTGGTGGACTTGTCTTTGAAATGCTAATTTGTCAGTCTGAGTGGTTGCGGACATTTTGTTCTATTACATCGTAGGTATTTTGTTACTATAATAAAATAATTAAATAAAAATAAATATATAAACAAATAAATTATTATTTGTAGTTTAGTTAGCCAGTGACCGAAACTTGATCTGATCTTAACTCATAACATTTTTGCTTTAAACTTTATTAAGACTTCTTTGTCACAGAGAATACTTTAATAGTCATTGTATCTTACGTTCAAATTTTGATTTATTACATCAGCTGCGAGCATCATTTTATACGTCGCTATAGATTAATTTGCCTGTTATTAAAAAAATACAAATGATAGACAAAACTATTGATAGATTGTTTGCTGTATTCGTAGAAACTTTAAACGCTTATAGCTTTTAAAATACTTAATCCAATACAAACAAAGGTATTATATTTTTAAATCATATAAACTTTAATTATGCCAAATCTCACACTCTTCCGTGCACGCAAGGTGCTTAAAAACGGTTAGAACGTTGTTTCTTTTTTTTTTTGTCTTTTTGTTTTGTCTTGTATTATTTATTTGTTTTTTATGTATATTAAATATTTAAGGGACATAAATAAGAACTACAATTATGTATGTTAGTATATAGGAATCATAGTTATTTATATAAAAGTTTAAATTATGTGTGTATTTATGTATTAAAAAAATAACGGGTGTCCCAGAATTCATACAAGATTTTATTTTAGAGCTATTTTTTGCGGTTAAGTGTTGTCAGTCAAAGAAAAAAAATTGACAGCTGATAATTATGGAGTAATTTAAATCGAGAACTGCAAGTCAGCACAACAACGTTTCATTGTAAAATATTATTTCAAAAATAATAACAACAGTTTGGCCGCTTTAGCGATGTTCACGTGGCATTTTTAGCTCAAGTGTTGCTTTTTCATACCAAAACCGTGTTTTTTATTTAATAAAAATCTTGCGTACATTTTGAAACACCCTTTACATATATATGTACATACATTTATTTAGAATTTAAATTATGTTTATTTATAATTATGTAAATCAATCTTTACTTTTAACTAAATACGTCCGTCTGTCCACATTTAAATGCAAAAGAACATCAAACGTAAACAAATAAAAAAAAACTAGAAGTTTATCTTTTTATGCGTGTTTTGTTTAGACATGACCTTTAGCACAAAACTTAAAACAACAATCTTGCGTTAATATATGTTTTGACGCATTAAATCTATTTTTGTAACGTGTTTGCAAAGCAAGTGATGACAAAAGGCAAGAATAAACTTATACATACACACAAACACACACACACACGAACATACATATGTATGTTGCATCAAAAGACATAATAGTAATATACAATAAAACAACAAAAGAGCGGAAGTTCAATGTCAAAGCAAAACGTTATTTCATCCAGTAAACTAATTGTGTTTTGTCAAAACCAATCTAAAACTGATTAATCTTTTATCAAATTATATTGTTGTTGCTTTTGTTCATTTTCAGCAGGTGATTATAAGTAACTCTTTTGTCAAATCAGCCTTATTTAAATAAAATAGTTTTTTGTCTATATTTTGTCTATATTTTTTCTTTTGATTTTCTTATTGTAATATTTTTTGGAATAAAATGTATAATAACAAATTTGTTTTTATAGGAAATTAATAGGAAATACGACTAAAAAATTTATTTTTAAAGTTTAGAGAGTTTATGAAAATTTAATTTGTAAAAGAAGAGAATTTTATAGAATTTTTTTTAAATAAGGTGAAAAGGCATTGCGATGCCTGACACCGTCTGAAACTTCTGTAGGACTTAAGGTGATACCCTTTATGTTGTTTTGCTTCATAAGCTTTGAAAGTATAGTTATGTATGTACATATATACAAAAATTATTTAAGAATTTATACATACATACATACATCCATACACATCTTGACCAAAACTATACCCCTATGTTTTGGCGAGACCATTTTTTTAACATCACCAAACATTTTTGGTAGTAACTTAATGGTGAAATGGAAATAAAGGATTGTCTTCAATTTAAAAACTGTTTATTATCGTGTTTTAGAAAAAGTATTTTATATATTATTATTTATAGCTCTTTAATTTCTAAATAAAATAATGTTTATGAAAAAACCGCACTTTAATTTGATTTAATTGATTTTAAAATTTGTAAATAATTTTAAAGCATGAGGAGCGCCAGCGACAGAAAGTCTAACAATTCATTATTACGAATTAATTTGGTATAATATTTAAATAAGTTTCAAGTTATTAACACAATAATTAGCTTTTACGTAAAAAAGCGTGGGGTGCTTGATATCAATAAGTTATGAATATTTTAAAGGCAGCTATTTATAAAAGTAAAGTTATTTTAAAAATATATTAAAACGCGCACCCCCGCCTTTTATTACAATAAAAATACTTTTTGGTAAAAACTTATTTCTTGTTTTTATCTTTTCATGTTATTTTTATTTGCTTAATTTTATTTTCTTATTTAAAAGTCTCAGAACGGAACTAAAAATAATTAAAGTCACCTTCTATTAAGAAGGTTTTTAAAGAACCCAAAGCCCAGCAAAATATAAAAAGGGTGTTAAAGGAATATGCAAACTCTAGCAAAGTAACGGCAAAAACTAGACAATTCTAATTAAAAACAATTGAAAATAAAATTAAAAAATTTTTGAAATATTTTTAAATAATTTCAAATTAAAAAAACATTCAGCAATCGGTTTCATTTTTACAATCTTTTCGTGCGAACTCTTTAGTATCTTGAAGAGATTAAGATTTTGTTCTATATTGATTATTCAAGCGTTCATACATACATGTTTATATTTTTATTCAATTTAGATTATACGAATATAAATATGTAGAGAAGAAATTTCTTAGTTCTTACAAAAAAAAAAAAATAAAAAAATAACACCTAAATACTTCATGATTTAAAAAATTTAATGATTAATTAAAAATAACAACATAACACAGAAATTGACACATTTAAAAAAAAAAAACTTTTTTTAAGCAGTTAAATGTTACCAAGTTTTAAATAAACATTAATTTATTTAAATCCTGTTTTTCTAACCCCTCAGATTTTGGTTTTAAATAAAAAGATTAAAAAAAAAACATCATATGGTCACGTTATGTACAAGGCGCTTAAGTGGACTGATGCATGCTTGGCATGAACAACAAATCTTTCTTTTAAATTAATAAATCAATTTATTCAAGTCGAACTTTGGTCATACTCCAATACAATTACATTTGTGTCCCTGCTAAGCAAGGGGTAACTTTTAAACCACCTTCTAGTGCGTACAAGAAATTTAATATTGTCTCAATTTTTCAAGATTGTAATTAAAATAAACCTTTGTACGTGTCTAATACTTAATTGAAATTCACCAAGTTGGTATAAATTTCATTAATGGGCCCTCTTGAACTTTAAATGTTTTTGAGATAATTTTACGCTATGATTACAAGTGATTGGAATAAATTTGTAAGTGATCTTTTCAAGTAGAGTGTTTTTAACAAAATAAGGCCAAACCAAACATTTTATGATCATAAAAACAAAATAAGAGTTAGTGAAGCGTATGTTGCTCGATAGTATCTTAAGGAAACATGTTTTCTTTAAAAGCAAAAACAACAACAATAAAAAAGACAACATTTCCTAAAAGGTTTTTTTTTTAAATAAAATTAAAAAAAATAAACAAAACAAGGAACATTTAAAAAAGGTCTCACATGCTGCGCATGCGTACGCAACACACGACAGCAACGTGCAACACACATTCGCAACACATACACTTTTTATTTTATTGTTATTTGCTTTAGAAACTCCTTGCTCTTGGGCCTTTTTATGCATTTTTGGATGCTGCTGCAGTCACACATTTTGACTTGTAGCCTTTAAAGGGTCGAATTTTGCAACCATAGAATTTGTTGCATTTACGGTTTTAGTGCCATATTTGATCTTGTGTATTGGAGAGTTGTAACTACTTTTTCTTATTTCAAATACTCGTAAAAATAATGTGGGACAAAGACCTTTTTTTTTTTGCTTCAATTGCTCTTGTCTTTAACAATAAGAATTTGTATCTACGAGTTAGTTTGGAAAATGTAAAAATTCTTTATTTGTGAGTAATGCACTTGTTTAAATAGCCTTCTGAAATTATTTATGTATGTGGCCTGTAGTTTTTTTTATTTTTATTTTGTATAATGTTAAATTTTGCAAACAAATACCTATGTTCGCTGTTTATCTTTAACTGACTCATTTTTAATGAATGTTTAAAAGTAGGTAGTAAGTTTGTAAATTTTTTTTTATTGTTTTTCTCCTTTTTTGTATATACAAATTTAAAATGCTTTTTGGTATTTGTGGTTTATAGACCTGTCTCTATCTATATTTATTCATCAATTTATTAAGTAGTTTATGTAACGGCATGAATTTTTATTTTCATATGAATCATAAATTCTTAAACAGTTCATCATAACAAAGGTTAGAGAAACATAAAATACCGTTAAAGTACTAGGAAATATTTTAGAGGGGAATTTGTCACAAACAAAATCAAGTCTTAAAAAAATTATTTTCATAGATTATTCTTACTGGCAAATATAACTTAAAACTGATTTGGTTGGTTATATTTTAGTTCAATTTTTTTTAGAAGCATCTACTTGTATTTTAATGATCCAAACAATTAAACACTGGGCCAGTTGTAAATCGAACGAGAACAGTTATTGCAAGTCATTTTACAGAATTACAAAAAAATATATACCTACCTACCTATGAATATATTTCCTTAATCGACCATAACCTCCAAAAACACCGTCACCGTCTAATTACCAAAAATGTTTTTAATTTACTTAAGCTTTAAACAAATTTATTTAAACGAATCATTAAAAGAAAAGAAAAATATTAATAAATGCTAAAATTAATGATTTTGTTGTTGTGTTTGTTTTGTTGTCTGTTAAATGATCATAATTTTGGAGAAGTGAAGAGACGTTTTCTATTGAAAAAAATCATACAAAATAAACAAACATTCGTAAAGTTCTTTGTTTACAAAGCAACAACAACAAAATACAACAATAGAAATCACACCAAGTTTTAAGAAAAATAAAATTAAATAAAAAACAAAACCAAAATCCAACGTGTAACAGCAACATCATCGAAGTTCTTGAATTGGGGAAAAATAAGTTTTTTTTTGAGAAAAAACAAAAAAAAAAAACAGACAAAACTTAAGTGCATAATGTGTAATGAATTTGTAAAGAATCTTAAAAGTGTGCGCTTACAGTAGTTGATAGTTTGATAAGGGCAGCAGAAATATCGGTTTTAGGATAAGAGTGTTAAATAAATATCTGTTTAATAATACTGGATGGAAAAGCTTTGTAACCCCTTTAAAGCACAATACTTGTATCTAAATACATATACATATGTATAAAATATTTTTTAGCTGTTTAGGAGTTGCACCTAAATAAGCTTAAACAAGTAATAGGTGGGGAAAAAATTTACAGAATTATAACAGTTTTAAATTAAAATTAAAATAAATTAAAACAGTTTATATGTTTACTAAACTAAACATGTGTATAATTATAGTAAAAAGGCTTTTAGTAAAATTATAACAGTTTGTTTTTCAGATTAATAGGAACAAATAAAAATTGTTATTAATATATAACAGTTTTCAATAAAACGACAGTATACGGCAACTAACAATCAATTTTGACTCCAAAGTCAAAATTCGGAGTTCATAGAACTAAAGAACCACTTTTAAACCAACATAAACAATTTTTTTTTTACAAAAGTCTGAATATTATTACACTTTATTTACGAACTGTACAAAATATCTAAACGTTTTCGATAGGAAAAAGCTACAAGTAAATTTTGCAGTAGTGAATAAGAAAATACACCAGATTATTTTGGTTTGATCTTTAAGCCAGTTTTCCTTAAAACTAATACAAACGTTTCTGCTGCAGTTTTTTATAAAAAAAAAATGTTTGTAAATTTTAACAGATCTTTAAAAAAAATCTCCGCTATGGTGTGTCATTAGACTTTCTATATTAAATTAATTATGTCAATTTAAAATAAACAATAAAAAAATCCGCAGGATTATAACAGTTTTTGGAAAACTTATTCGAGCACGAAAAAAGTGTATTTAAGCGCTAAAAATCTTTTACGTCAGCAGATTTTAGTAACAAATATTAAAAAACAATTTATGTACATACATACATATGTATGTACATCAGTATAACAGGTTTTATTTATAGAAAAAAAACTGTTATATTTTAATTTAAAGTTGCTCTTCAGCGAAATACCATAATAAAATGCGTAACAGTATAACCGTTTTTATTAATGATGTAGGAAATTAATTTTGAAATTTTTAATTCTTTAGAATTTTAATTTCTGGAACAAAAACATTTAATCGAATGCAGCTAAATGTTTTCTGCTGTTTGTTGAAGACACTAAAGATTTTCATGTTTTGAGTTTTTTTAAACTTTTCAAAACGGATTTTATTACAATAAACAAAAACAAAAACTCTAAACGTGCACAACGACAACAACAAAAACACCAACAATACAAAATATATGGGCCAAACCAAGCTGGGGGTCATTTTAAATTACAGCAACAAACTACATTTTAAGTTTTCTTCTAACACAATTTAGAAGTAGTAGATCATAGAAATACACACAACCACATACGCATACATGCATACACACATGCATCATTTAATGTCTAAAACATTTTTTAAAGTTCTTTTTATGATTTTTTTAAAGGTTTATTTTGTTTTAGCATTTTGATTGACAGCTGCACTGTTGGAATAAATTTATCTCTAGTCTGTTTTTTCGAAAATAAAATAAAGTTTCTAATGACATTCATTATTATTATTTTTATTAAAGTACGAGTACAAAACATACTCAGCCACTGTCAGTCAGACAGACAAACACACTTTCAAGATACATTAGCAATGAACGGGTAGGCCTGAAAAATGTCTTTTCCATATTTCTATGTTTTTTTTTGTAATTTTATTATTTTGTGTATTTAGGTCGTCCATTATCTAAATGTAATAATAAAAATAAAATTAAAATTAAAAAAATATACATATGTATTAACATACATACATAAGTATGTATGTATATTCTTTCATAGACTCCATAGTTAATATAGTAGAGGCAGGCAGTGCAATGTCAGTGCAATGTGTGGTAGCATTTCATAAGTTGTAATTTGTGTTGACTATCTATCGTTTACAACGACGTAATATCTTTATGTCAAGTTTGTCAAGAGTCTTCTAATTGTAGTTTTTATTCTTCTTTGCATTAATTTTATGTTGGCAATGGCAAAGTATATCTCGAATTATGTTGCGTACTCTGCTACTTATATGAATGCATTAAAAATCCGGTGGTGCAATGTTAAGCTGTTCTCAATAGTAATAAACACGTTTCACTTTCTATGCAAATCAAAGGCGAATGGACACATTGACAGACAGACAGAAAAACTCAAATACTGCTTAAACATTTCTTTATATCATGTTTTAGTATTATTTAACAATTATAGAAAATCTTTAGGGTAACATAGGTAACTTACATATATTGTCGTGAAAGAAAAAGGGGTGGCACAGATAAACTAAGATAAAAGTTTGTTGGAGAAATCATGTAAAGAACTAATGAAGATTAACAATTTTAATACATATGTATGTATATAAAAAGGGTATTTTCTTTGGTTATTATAAGGAATTATAATTACAAATTTTAATACTTTTTAAAAAAGGTGTCAGGGTTTTCGGTACAATGTTACAAAAAGGTGTTTTCCTACTTTCAAAGATTTACTTTTATTAGTCAACTAATGGCAACAGTTTATCCAATGATATTTTACAGATCTCAGTTCACCATTAGTTAAGGCACCAAAAGCCCAAATTAGTTGAACAATAGTTATCATTTTAGTTTGCTTTATTTAGTTTAGTCAACTATTTGACTAATGCATGTGGATTTCGAACCCTAAAAAATTAATATTTTATTTTTAACCTTTGAAAAACTTTTCCCATAAGTACAAATTTTAAGCAAACTGTTT
>NDXZ01026028.1:0-13752 GCA_003055125.1 Paykullia maculata | reverse complement strand
ACCCATGTCAATTGGGAAAAAAGCAAAAAAAAAACGTATTGAAGGGTATATAAGATTCGGCATAGCCGAATATAGCGCTCTTACTTGTTTTTTATTATTATTAAAAATGTATTAACAAAATAATTTTCTTTTTACGACAATCTATTACAAAAGTATTTTTAATATACATACATATGTAGGTACATACATATGTATATAGGCAAATCCTGTGTGACGAACGATACATTCGTACGCGTTTTCGCGATTCAAGTATAAAGAGATACCTTTAACTAATACGTAGTGTTTGTACTTTAGAATGGCAATTACAACTCTTATTTGCTTAAAAGCTGAATATGAAATTATTATTAAAATATAGAAAACTTACAACTTAAAAAATTTCATTCTACTCACAATATAAAAAAACCTTACTTTCCAAAATAATAAAAAAATTTTGTTTAACTTAAATTAAAAGAATTGAATAAATAAAAATATGGCTTTCGATCGGACCATCTTATAATAATTTTTGTATTAATGATCATCGAAGTAAATTTTTTTCTTAATTTTAGTTTTATTCTGGCTCAAGTTCATTTATTAAATTTTCAAAGAAATCTAATATTTTTTTTTTGTGATAATGAAAGTAAGTTTTTGTCGACACTAGCCGAATGGTGATGATGAAAACCGTAGCTGGTTTCGAAAATGCATTCCATTCGGCTAGTATCGACAAAAACTTACTTTTCAAATTATTATTCATTCATTATCACAAAAAAATAAAAAATTAAATTTGTTTGAAAACTTAAAAAAACTAACTTGAGCCAGAATAAAATTAAAATGAATTGTCTTAAAACAAATAAAAGTTCGTAATAAAAAACATTTCAAAATTCTATTTTTTTCTTTTATTTATGAAAACATCTAGTCTAATATTCAATTAATAAATAAATTAAGTAAGATAAATTTCAAAAATTTTTGGTTGGTAGACTGTTTTTGGGACTTGTCCATATGACAAAAATATTAATAATAAAACTGAATCAAAATTATAAATAACAAAGTTTATTATACATATGTTGTCAAATGTGCTGGATATTTTAGAGAACTGGTGCAGCAATACAGATTATTTGCAAGGCCTTAAAACTAAACGCATTCAACAATTATTTATATTTTGTTTTTATGAACGAGTGGATATAAACACATAATACCAAAAATTTTATGAAAGCACCTAAAATCTTTTTTCGTTACATTTGTAATTGGCAACACTGGTGTATCCATCATCACGTTGACTGAGACTT
The DNA here is from genome assembly GCA_003055125.1 of Paykullia maculata. Classification (NCBI taxonomy): domain Eukaryota; kingdom Metazoa; phylum Arthropoda; class Insecta; order Diptera; family Rhinophoridae; genus Paykullia; species Paykullia maculata. The sequence continues at coordinate 12,490 of NDXZ01026028.1, read as the reverse complement.
CTTTTGCATCAAGTTAGTTAAATAAAGTTTTTCTCGTCTTTTTATATTTTACTTTCTTTCTTTTCGATATGTCTGCGTAAGGGATTTTCTATGGATGGGGGAAATGTCGTTTGTCTGTGTTTTTGTAGCAAAACAGGAATGAATGAAAGTTGGTTGATATTTTGCATGAATGATTTGTTTATGAATTTAATTGGAAATGTATGTTTAAATGAGGAAAGTAGAAAGTTTTTCTGTCAGATACATATTCATTTTCCTTGAAGGGTAGTTCCAACTTTTGAAAAAGGGAAAAACGTATTTTCCTCAGTGAGGAAGTGCCCAAACTGCGTATTAAATAATACGTGTTGTAAATGGCATGCGAAATATATTCTTTCTGATCAACTAAGTATGAATAGCGTATTTTGATTAAACATAGTTTAAACCTTGGTTGACTTTTTTCGTATCGTTATTAATCAACTACGCCTTGATAGTACATACATATGTAGTAGTAAGTTAGGAGTTGATTGCAATCAAGTTACCTTAAACAATTCTTCGTCAGCATTTACCCACCTTTATTAAAAATTCCTTTACAAAATGTGTATTACACAAAAATTGTAATCCTTTATCCTCAGTTTTTTTTAAGCAAACCTAAATTTTAAACAACTACAATAATACTTCATAAAAAATCATTTTTTTTTTTAATTTAAACCAAAAAATTTTAAATTAACTGTGAGAAAATTTCGCAAAAAATACGTTTCTTTTTTACTCTTCGTCTGCAAAAGTCCTTTTTTCATGATTAAAACAAACGGTAATACGTTGTTGGTAACAATGTCAGTTTTTTATTTAAAATGTCAATGCTTGAATTCTGTCTCTGTCTCTCCTGTAACGGCTAAAAAAAAAAATTTTTTTTTAAGTTAAAAAATTCTTTATTTAAAGTAAAAGAATTTCCAATTCTTCGCCAAACAAAGAAAACAATAGAAAAAACTTTCTTATGATTCATTAAGTGTCGTAGCTCTTTATAGAATTGGTTGAAAAAAAAAACGAAAATGATTTACGCCTTAAAAAACATTAAAAGCAAAAACGTTTCGATTTATGTATGTAAGTATATACATACATATGTACAAATGTACGTATATATATACATAGGTAAAAAAATTGCAAGAATTTTTTATTTTTGGGGTAAAAAACTACAAAGTATGTGCGTTTGCCCCTATTGTGTAATCAAGAAAATAAACAAAAAAAAAAAAACAAATATATTTTTGGATGAAAAATAGTTTGAAAATTTTTAACGGACTTTATAAGGGTTGATTTTTGCTACACTATGGGGAAATTCATGCACAGATGATGACCGACTTTATCACAACCAGCAGCCAGATAAAAATCTACCCCTAAACAGTTTTTTTTGTTAATCTGTCGAAGATCGTTTGTAATCTTTTTTGTTTAATAGAGATCCTCTTAAAATTGACAAGGATTTTTTACTTTTTTTTTTGTATTTTTTACCTTTGATTTTTTTTATTATTTTTTTGCTTAAAAGTCTTAGAATACCCCCATAGGTTTCTTAATAAAATTTTCTTTAGAAATGCTATTATTTATTGCACATCGAGAAAATCTGTACTAAATAATCAATTTTTTACATTAAAATCATTTTTTTGCTGCTGACTGGTAAAATAGTAAAAATGAGGAAATTAAAGGCTTCTGTTTTTTTTATTTTCCTTAAAAAAAGTAAATTCTTTTGTTCAAATTTTCCTATTTCCGTTGGGTTGTTTGTATTGATTTTTTTGTATATATTTTTTGGGCTAGAAAACCTATAATTTTAAGTAAATTTTAATGAGCAAGGGTTTAAAAGGGTACTTTTGCAATACCCAAATTTTTTTTTAAATAAATTTCTATACAATTTTTGATTTTATTGTTTAAAAACTATTTTGTATTGCAGTCATTGTAGATGCTAGAGTTAAACATTATAAAATTTTCAATAGTTTCAATTGCTATGGTTGATTTTATTTTTGGCGCCAAGTTTAATTGAGTTTTTTTTTAATGCGTAGCTTGTGTTCTTCGCGTAAATGATTTTTAACCAGGTGTCATAGTTTTTATATAAAAGGAATTGACAACTTATTGTTCAACGTATTTCATTTGCTATTATGTGTTAATATTAGTAAGATATATCGTTTTTCACTCATAGTCCACAATTTTAAAATTTCCGTTTTTTATTTACAAAAAAAAATTATATAAAAAAAATGTAACGTATTTGAGAGAGAAAAACGACGGCGCAAAATTAGCGGATTTTTTTTTAAAGCAAAGAATAGTATTGAATAAATATAACCTAATTTTTTCTTCTTGTTCGTTTTGTTTTGTTAACGTAGTGCAAACATGTCTATAATATTAGTATTTTTATTTTGTTCATATATACATATTTAAATATACACTAACACTAACTAACACTTAAACAGACGAAAACCATAAGCTTAGCCATTTTTGTTAGCATTAAACTGTTTAAAATTTTTTTCTTTAAATACCTACCTTTATTCTTATAAAACTTGGTCAGCACTGTTCTTTTCATCGGCACTACTGGTATTTAATGTCCATACATTGTTTCTATTTAAACTGCAATTTTATAGAAATAGAAAACAGAATCTTGTTTTCATATTTTTTATTGTTGAGATAGAACCAAATTTACAAACAACAAAATTGTTTTCTTATTCTCCTAGTATATTAATACTTTGGTTATAACACTGAATACATATTGGCATAATCGTATTTTTTCTAATTATTTTCATGCTTCATCAATCAGAGAAAAACGTAATAATAATAATAATTATAAATAAAACAAGTAAGAGCGCTATATTTGGCTGTGCCAAATCTTATATACCCTTCACTTCGTGCATTTATATATGTATATATGTGTGTATATGTATACTTATATATTTAAAGTCTTAGACAACTTGATTTTTTATGATTATGATTTCAGTCCATATAGGTTTTTCGCCCATATCTGATTCTGGGCCAATTAGTAAATTTCCCAAAAAGGCATGTCTTACAAACAAATATAAACATATTTTTTCTTTACTTATATCTCGAAAATTATTTTTTAAATTTTTCAAAAGGCAACACAAATATAATCATTGTTGTGTAAACAATTTTTTTATTGTTTATATCTCGTTAGTTGTCGGATTTTGGTGATTTTCAATATCAAGAATCTCGGGGAAATTTCTGATCGTTTGATACCAATAACGTGTCCGTACGACATCTATAAGGATTCAGAATATATATACTTTATGGGGTCGCAAACGAATATTTTAGAAATTACAAATGGAATGACAAACTTATATATACCCTTCTCACCTTGTGAAGGGTATAAAAATAAATAAATAAGTTGATATTTTCTATATTATTATTGGTTCTGGCATTCAGTAAACTAACATTTCTAATATCCATATCAATAAATAATTTGCATTTACGGTAGATAAAAAATAAGTCTTAAAATGAACCAATGCAATAGCAATTGAAAAAAAAACAAGTAAGAGCGCTATATTCGGCTTTCCCGATTCTTATATACCCTTCACTACGTGTATTATTGTATGTATGTATGTATGTATGTATGTGTATATATGTGTATTTGTATGCTTATGTATGTATGTACGTATGTATTCACGTCCGAAAGGTATTTAAAGTCTTACAAAACATGATTTATTTAAGATATTAATTTTAGTCCATATAGGTTTCTCGCCCATACCTTTGCTGATTCTGGGTCAATTAGTAAATTTTCTTTAAATTTCCCAAAAAGGCTGTCTTACACACAAATATAATAATTTTTATTTTTTTGAAATACCCCAAAAGTCATGTCTTGCCCACAAATATAATAATTTTTGAGTAAAAAAAATTGTTAGTCTTCTTTTTGGTTTATATCTCGGCCAGTTATTAAGCGATTTTACTGACTTTTAACAACAGGAGAATGTCTGATTGTTAGATACCAATAACTCGTCCGTACGACATCGGGGGGCTGATAAAACTTGATTTCAAGAGACGGACATGGCGACTTCCCTATCTATAAGGATTCAGAATATATGTATATACTTTATGGGGTCGCAAATGAACGTTGTAGAAATTACAAACGGAATGACAAACCTATGTATATATGTATACCCTTGTCACCTGTGGTGAAGGGTATAACAACAAAAGCTAATAGCATTTTTGAATTTCTGATTCGGTATTATAGCAAAAAATACAAAAATGTTTAAAAAAAAAACAAAAATAAGATAAAGGAAAGGAAGCAGACTGTGGTTCACAGAAAAGAAATTCTGTTGGAAGCCCATCATCATGCACTATAATGTTATTGAGAACAAGTATATTGAAATTTTAATGAATGATAAAAAAAATATCATGGATGGCAATACACAGACGTGAGTAACTTTTTACTTACGTTAATGCACGATCACGTGAGTAGATAGAAATTTACTTACAATCCTGAAAACTCACTCTTACAAATCACTGACGACCTAAAATAATAAACAAAATTAATTTCGTTATTAAATTTTATTAAAAAATAAATTATTGTACAATTACACCAAAATTTTTTTATGAAAGCTTACTTACTTACTTAGTTTTTTTATACGTATGCTCATGCACAGTCACGTGATTTAAATCAATAGTCAATCCTGTTCATACGTAGTTCACGTTATTTACTCTAATCACGTAAATGGTTCCCACTTTTTTTTCCTTGTAAACTCTTTTTAAAGTATTTTTTGTTAAAGATTAGGAGCCAATCTTTCTCAAAAAAAGATTAATAAATAAATACGAAAAACGTTTAGCATCTTAAAGAAATTAAAAGTTTATTTTTGCAATACGAAATGTTTAAGTTTAAACTTCAAAACTTCAAACACAACCTTTTGCAATTTTTGTGATTGAATGAACGTTATTTTCATTTATTTATATGTATACTGAAAATTATACATATTTATTTCAACTATTTATGCTTAGCCCAAAGCTATAAGAATTATAACGACCGACATCAATTTTTATCTACATCCCTATAATTTTTTCTTTTTAAACATATTTTACATCTATAAAAGAAACACATATGAACAAGCATACTATGTACACATGTACATACATAAATATGTATGTACATTCTAAAATTTAATAAAATCCCATAAAATTTCATATGAAAATTTTAAAACATAAACCAGGCCAATATGTATAAAACCTGCCAAAAACTCCCCCAAAAGTATGTTAACAATTTTGTCTAAAACCTCACACCCGCAATTATTTTCCCGTGTGTGTGGGTTTCTGTGAGTGTATTGTGTTCAAAAAAAAATGTTTTATTTACAAGAGTGAGAACAAAATGTGCGTAGAAAGGTAAAAAGAAAAAATCAAATAAAGAATAAAACCTTTTACAATCAAATTTAATGGAATTTTAAAACACTTTACAAAAGCTTTGCTCTACTCTATTGAATCTCTATTCCAAAATTAAACTTCTTTGCAACCTGGTAAATGTGGCACAATCACACGAGGGGGTAGGCCACAAAGCGAATATTATTATTATTATTATTATTATGTTGTTATTGTTGTAGTATTATGGTATTTACTAACCTTTGACCAGAAACATTATTTTCTTAAACGAAGAAGAAAAAAAAACTAAACACCCTCTTCAAAAATATTTTTCAAAAAAAAAAAAACAAAAAAATGAAATTATGAACAAACAATTTTTAGACAATAAAAATTGAGTTCAAAAAAGAAGCCTGGTGTCACTGCCTGCTGAGTTTTACGATATTTTTTTTTTACAGGATTCAAGCATAAAAATTATTTAAAGAATGTTGTCAGGTTCGTTGTGGTTCCATTGTTCCACCTTAATGTGGGTGGCTGTGTCTATTAACAGTTTGTTCAATTCCTTTTCAAATCTAATGAAAAAACACTTTAAAGTACAAGTTTATTTATTGTAAGAGCAAGATCTAAAACTTGCAAATCCATTTTGAAAACAAAAACCTTTACCAAAATGGTTTTATTGCTAAAAGTTTAAATCGTTTTTCTTCTTTTGAAATTTTAAAGGGGGGTAGTTTTTAATATTTAAATAAGGGTAGTTTGCTTTTTATTAAAGAAGATATAAAAAGGATTTGAATAATATTAAATGTCGGCTTCAATCCATGTGCATATGTAAATTGTTACTTGAATATTCAAATAGGATTGGTAGCTGAGGAAGTATTTTGTTGAAATAGATGATGAACAGAAAAGGGTTTACCATAAAGTATTGGGTAGTTTTTTATTGTTGCCATTTTTTAAATACTTGTAAAATTATTTTGCATTTGAAAACAACTTTGAATAAACATGACTCTCTAGCTGAATTCACTCATTGTGTCTGAACAAAAAATTTTGTACGAACAAATTTTTTTATATCGAGTTTGACGTCTCTCTTTTTTAAACACAATATAAAAAAAATTTGTCCGTACAAAATATTTGTTCAGACACAATGGGTGTATCAGCTTCTCTCAAGGTTCTCTCTCAGTAACATTTTTTTAAATATTTTAGAAACCACAACTTGAAAATTATTATTTAAAGTATGTTATTTCTAACATAATATGCAAATTAAAATTAATTCATATTCTTGTAAATCGTTATTTAACTCTTAAATGTTTTTAAAGTCCATTCGGATTTATACATAAACTTAATTTGTTTGTAATGGCGACATTGATTTTTTTCCAGCACAACAGAACGGCAATAGCTCATAATTAACAAATTTATAGCAAAAGAAAGTATAATACCGAGGAAAAATTTGTATTTATTTACCTATTACTGAAAATAAGCATTATTTTTATATGTAAATTGCAATTTGCAATTAGTTGGTAATTAAAAGACAGAAGATATTTGAACGCCATATCTTTAAAATTGTAGAGTGTAGAACGCGCAAAATGTAATATTAAGGAATTAATCAATAAAATTTTATTTCTGAACATCTTATTCTGACTTATTCGGTTTTGTTTTTTAATTAATTTAAAAATAATACCAAATTTGTTGATAAATGTTGTTGACCTTGAGCCTGGATAACTAAGTTGATTTACACACATCGTAAGGTCGAAATAATATAATACGATAAATAAAAAATTTAAAAATCTCAGATTTTTTAACTGAGCTCAGTAGCACAAATTCTTGTAAATTACCAATTACCGTTTAATTTGCTTTAACATCAGAAGACTACTACCGCCACAATAAGACAGAACGGTTCTTTATTTTCTTGTATCATTTCCTTTGCGACATATAAAAGTTTTTTACTCCGTTTGGAATGAACGAGCGAGTTATCTGGCTATTGAGGCTAGAAAACTTCAGGCAGTAGACCTGGAAAGACCGAATCCCTTCACTCCAACAAAGGCTGAGTGAACGATGAAAGAGTTGGCAAAATTGCTAGAGTCCTATTAGAGAAACTGGAATTAAATAAGATGATAAGTGTACTGACAGGACACTTGAACTTACAAGCACACCTCCACAGGCAGAGTAGCGATTGCAGAGCATGCTGAGAGGACATCGAAACGATGAAACATTTCTTATGTCACTGCCCTGCTTTTGCACAGGCAAGGGCCCTTGCCTTGTTTTATGTCCGACATAATACCAGACGTGGCTCACTTAGGAGGTTAAGAATGGGAAGGGCTGAGAAAATTTATTCGCATTACAATATTTCTGTATGCAGTGCGAATTCTTGATTTTTTTTCCTAATTCGCTCCTCTTTCCTCCTTTTTTCCCATTGCAAGAAGCGCACAACAAGCCGACTGCAGGCTTAAGTGTATGTCCTGCGGGACTTGAGAACTTCCTAGGCTCCTCCTTTCGACCTACCTACCTAACTCTTGCAAATTTTTAATGAAAATTTTTTACTTTGTCTACAATTTTTTTTGTGTTTTGAAAATAAACAGAAAGTTTACAGAAAAAAATATTTTAAACATTTTTATTTACTTTTTTTGTACTTCTCTCGAAAGGGGACACCCAGGTGTTGACCTTTTTATAGCCCTCATCATAGGTGGCAATAGTATTCATAGTTTTATCATTCCGTTTGTAAGTTCTATAAAATTCGTTTTCGGCCCCATTAAGAACATATTTATTATCTGAAATTAACTTTTTTAAGCCAGCAGTACTACACAAACTGGTGCGTGGTATAAAAATATTTGGGACATAATATGTATTGCAAGCCAGTAGTGCTGGACGAATTAGATGTAAACGTAAAACCACCAATATTTTTTGTTTATTTTCTCTAAAACTATGATCCCTATAATCATTGAAAGTTATTGCAATTTCTTTCTTTTTTAAAAACTGCAAGTCACGAATCACCTTTTTAATAATTTGCTTATTCGAAAAATATTGTTTGCATTGTTGTACAATAATTAATATACATCTATAAATAAATATAAGTATAACTATTGATTTCAAAGCTGGCACGACACAAAGGAAATACTTTTTATAATATATCTGCGAAACTAAAATGTCTATTGAATTAAAACCTGTAAAAAGTCATCGTTGTGTGATAAATACAAGTAAGAGCGCTATAGTTGTCTGGGCCAAATTTTATATACCCTTCACTTTGTGGTGAATGTATATTTGATGGATCTTGCCAGTTGTTAATACCAATTTTCTCGAAAGTATTTCCAAAAGTTTGATACCAAACATAACCCTATGTTACCTATGGGAGCTACGAAAACTTGATTTCAACCAACACACGGACAGACGGATAGACGGACATGGCTAAATCGACTTCCCTATCTATAAGGATCCAGAATATATATACTTTATAGGGTCGCAAACGAATATTGAATGACAAACCTATATATACCATTACCACATGTGTGAAGGGTATAAAAAAATGGGTAGGACCAAAGCACGCCCTAATTTTTTTTTATAATATCTCAGCTTATGTACTTCCTTTGAAAGACAGTGCCACACCCGATAAAACGATGCTCCCAATTTTTATCATGAATAAGTAAAATGATATAAAAGTTAATCGTATAAAATTTTGAGACTATAGATAGAACAGTTCTCAAGGTGTGTTATAAAATTTATTTAAGATCTATGGGAGGAAACGCGTCCAATTTTATGATCTTGTCGATTTTTTGCTCAAGCAAGTCATGTTTCGTGAAAAATTGAATCGAAAGACGTACAATATTTTGAAACGTTTTTCCTCTGCACACAACGTGGAAAAAACAGACATTACCCACATTACATATCGAGTCATTTTGCGTATAAGGTAGCTTCAATAGAAGTACATATATGTATATGTATGTATGTATGTATGTATGTATGTATGACAAATGCTTATCAATATTAAACATTTTTAATTGTCTTGATAATTGCTTAATACGATTAAATAATGTTTAAGTTACTTGGCAAAAAAAAAACTCTTTGAGATGCGCAAATTTTCAACTTGCACTTACCTTTATTTTCCAGTTCATTGTAATTTTTAATTGGAGAAACCTTTGAAACATTCTGTAGAAAATTATTTATTTACCTGACTTTCTTTCTTAAGGTAAGTGAAATGTGTGTTTTATTATATTGTTTTTGTTGTTTTCGCTTTGTTGTTTCAAGTTTCGGCGTCGGAGATGCTAAACGTACTGAGTTAGAGGCAGCAATGGTAGTAATATTGCCGGTGTCGAGGAAATTATCATTGGATTGGACACTACATTTGTAAACAACGGTATTGTTATTGGAACATAAATTGACGATAGATGTGGTAGGTTCGCCTTCATCTTTGAATAAAAAATTTTAAATGTATATTGTTACGTAGCAGCTAATATACTATTAAAGTTTTCAAATGTCTCTGAGTTCCGCAATCTGTTTTCGGCTTGAAAAAAAGATAGAAAAGCACGTGAGCTAAAATCAATACTCATTTCCAAAGGGCAATTTCTAAGGCTGCTTGTGCTGTTGCTATTAAGAATATGTTGTCGCATTTGGTGTTTTCGTATTTGACGATCTCTCTCATTAACATTACTCACAAATAATAACTGTTCTCCATATAACGATGTAGTATTAGGTTGTTGTTCTTGAAGTAAAGTTGGTGGTGCTGGTGGCTGCTTTAGTTGATGCTCTTTATAACAGAGACCATAATTATGATGGTGTGAATGGGTTAGATACTTGCTCTCGTGTGGAGCAGTTGTTTTTATTTGTAGTTGCTTTATATTTGTACAAGTGTTGTGCTTCTGCTTTTTTGTTTTTATAACATCAGTGTAAGGTGGGGTAATATTGAATTTCTTTTTATTTCGTTGTACGTCGTCTGGCATTTGCTCTTTCTGGGTTAATGACTCGATTACAACAGCCATGCCAGACTGCATGCATCCTGGGTACAATTCTTTGTCATAAAGTTCCTCTTTATTTAGTTTTGTTGTGGGAGTAAATACGTCTTCAATGTCTGCCATCTTCCTCTTTTTACCCTCTTGAATAAGCTGTACGTTGCCGTCATAATTGTGTTTATTAGTAGTCGTAGTAGCAGCCACTGCAATGGTGTCGACAGCTTTATGTAACGATGGCTGGCAATATGTGAAATTAACATCTAAGTTTGTTCATGTTGGCCATGAGTTGATAGGAGTAAAATTATAATTTTCAAGTTGTTCTAATGTAGTAGCCAATAAATCTGTTGCGATTGCATTAGATTTTGTTTGTGTTTGGGTCCTTTAAGGTCTCAAATATTGCGAGAGAATTGTTGGTAGGGACAATATAAATGGCAGTGATTGTAGTGGCGTTATTTGAGATTTTAAGCCACGTTATACTATTTTTTTGAAATGTTTTCGCTTGACACACTTGGTATGAAAATTGGCATTACTTGTCTTTCAAACTTGGCAGTATGTATTTTAATCTTTCTGCAATGATGTGGAATAAGGTTTATCTAAATCCGAATTATACAAAATATTATCTGGAGTAGTGGATTTATCTTGTTTGTTACTTTCATTTAAAAATGTTTTTATTGATTTGTAGTACTAATCCCTCGACAGTGTTTAATTTTATTGATTTGGAATTTCATCAACGTACTTTTTAATACTTTAGCACTATTCTCATAAAAATGATTAAATTGTTTAATTTGTACCTGTTTCAGTCGTACGAGTTTTTATCATCTTCTGCAGTATTTAAAAGCTGCTGTTTGATTTTTCTTTTTTCGCCTGCAATTTCCGTATCAATAAATGAGTTCATATTTCAAGTCAGTGCTGGTTTTCCTGGTATTAAAAATGTATAAAATTTTAAAAATTAATTTTTTATTATTATTTAGTAAGTGCAAATAACTTTAGAAAATATTTGATTGGTTTTCTTTCTTATTTGTGTGTGTAAATGTGCAAATAGATAGGAATATATATATGTGCATATACATATATATTTATATGTATGTTTGCGTATAAACACATTTACATATACATATATTTGAACCTTTTATAGAAACTCAAACCCTTTTATGCCTTCAAAAAGACATGAGAGTGAAATATTCAGTTTAGTTTCACATATGTGAATAGAACAGATTTTTATTGTATATTTTGTTAATTTATTTTGTAGGACAGAGGGACATAAATAAGTAAATAACATAATTCCATTTTAATCAACTCTTTAAAATGACATGCTATAAATTTATAGATATATATAAAGGGAAGAAAAACAACAAAAAAAAATCAGGTTTTTTACCCAAAAGTACAAAAGATAAAGCAACACATTAAATACGACAGATTACTAACCCTTTACATCCCTTTTTAGTAATATTTTATTGGAAATCTTTATAACAACATCATTATTAACACTTGTTACCAGTCCAGAAAAAAAATTATATAAAAAACTGAAATAGAAAAATATGTTATTGGTCTGCCCATCATCACCCTTTAATTTAGGGTGATTTTTTTTCATATCTATTATTTTGGTACAACATCCTCCCCAAAACCATTTATTTTTTCCATTAATTTAGTAGTAATTACTCATCTTTTAATAGTTTCTTTTTTACCCTTTTACCCCATTTTTAGTTTTACACAAAATAAAAAATTGCAATACGAATACTTGACTTTCGTAAATGTGTTGCAACAAAATTTGAAGTTTTTCTTTGTAAAGTGGATTTCTTCCATAAATCAGGATACATCCTTTGTTTAAGGATGTGAAAGTATATGAAGTAAGCCTGCCTTAACATTTACTTCTGTTTTTAAATGCAAAATAGTGTGTATCTATATGGCAATGATTGAATAAAAAAATGTACAAATGTTTGTTTGTATTTGGTACATATGTACAATGTACCACCTATTTAGTATATATTTCAAATTATAAACTAACCTTAAATTACGAAATATTTTCATATTACTCACTTACAATGTCGTGGTATTAAATTCTGAATAAAATACTACAATGAAACTAAGAATTTAAAACTTTTGGTAAAAAATTTATTAGTTTTTAATAAACACTAAAAAAATAACAATAATTCAAAATGACACAAGTAAGTGCAAATAGATTTTTATTTTTTAAAATCTACATACTTTTCGCTATAAAATTAAAAAAAACTAGTAAGAGCGTTATATTCGGCTAAACCGAA
>NDXZ01026027.1:0-11653 GCA_003055125.1 Paykullia maculata | reverse complement strand
ATGGGGTCGCAAATGAATACTGTAGAAATTACAAACAGAATGACAAACTTATATATACCCTTATCACCTTAGGTGATGGGTATAAAAATATACGTACATATGTATATATACAGATATGTGTATACAGTCGAACTCCCATAACTCAAATTTGCTCTAACTCGATCAAATTAGATTGTCCGTAGCTTTGAAATAATAAAAAAAAACAATTCTCCTTCCGTAACTCGAAGTTCTCCATAACTCGAACGAAGTACATGCTTGTTTGGTTTTGTTTGTTTATTTCGCGTCCTTTTACTTGTTTAGCTGGTTTTTATATTTCGGGGAAATCCCTTTTAGTACATCAGAAGGGTCATTTTGTTTGCGTAAGGTACATAAGTGTCATTTTCGCTATACCTACATACATACTTACATATTATAAAAGTTAAAATAATTTGAATTGGTTTGTTATCATGACAACTATGTTCTAAAATGTTTGTCGATTAAAAAAATAGAATCTTATCAAAGTGGAAGGTGGGTTAAAGAAAAAGGAAGAAGCTAATAAATATGGTATCCCAGCTAGTACGGCCTCAACAATTTTTAAAAATAAAGAATCAATTATCAATTCGTTGGAATCTGAATCTCGTTTATGCAGTTAAAGGAAGGACCACCAATATATAAAAATATCGACAAAGCAGTTCTTTACTGGTTTACAGCAGCTAGAAGTCAAAACATGCCTATTTCTGGAGCAATTTTAAAGTTTATTTTTTTAAAGTTGGCTTGATAAATGAAAGCAGAGGTAATAAGCAAAATATTTTACATACTTACATATCGCTCATTTACTAAAAAAAAGTCATAACTCAAAAAAACTAGTTTTTCAGAATATAAGTTTAAAGTTTATAATTTACATACAACCAAGTGGAAATATTAAAAAGTTTTCTTCTATCAAGAGGTGAGTTTACACGCCATTTGCATGCATTTTTTACACAATATAAAGCATGATAATATCATTATATTATAATGAACAGTTATATTATAGTGAACAATTCTGCATCAATAACTCCAAAATTTCATTTTTTGAGTTATGACGTTCTTTAAGTAAATATGTATTCTTAAAACGTTCAGTTATTAATAAAAAAATATTTTGTGAGTTTTTTTATTTTAGACATGGTGTTGGTTATAAAAAAGCTTGCGGTGAAGTAGCGACGTTAATGAAGTGGACAGAAGACGTTTTGCCGAATTTATTATAAAAGTACTGTGAACGGGATGTTTTTAATGCAGACGAAACGGAACTGTTTTTTAAATGTTTGCCGGATATAACTTTAACTTTTTAAAACCTGCAATGCCACGGAGGCAAAAAAAGAAAACAGCGCGTTACGTTAATGCTGGCAGCAAAGATGGATGGTTCTGAAAAACTAAAAATTTTATTTATCGGAAAAAGTGTCAAATCTCGCTGCTTTTGTGGTATTAAGTGGTTACCCGTAGACTACACAGCAAACTCCAAAAATATATATGTATATATTTTTTTTACCTTAGTTCCTAGTTGGAGCATAGGGCCGTAACAAATAAATTCCAACTTGTTCTGTTTTCTGCCAAGTGTTTGATTTCTCTCCATGTGTGACCTGCTACCAGGTCATAATTTGGCTTTCTCAGAATGTGCCCGATCCACTTAAATTTGCGACGCCGGATTTCTAAGGGGATTGGTTCCAGCATTGTCATAGACCATAGGGCGGTGTTGGAGACTGTATTCGGCCAAAATATACGTAAATTTTTCCTAATTTTTTCGCTATTTCCTTCGTCGCCCATTCCACGTTTCGCAGCCATACAGGATGACCTACTGGACGCTCGCGTTAAATAAATTCAATTTCGTCCTTCTAGTAATGTGCGTCGATCTCAATACCTTGTCAAGCATACCAAACACCGCGCGGCCTTTGTTCACGCGGGAGCGATCCGTCATTTGTCGTTAATAATGGGTTCTAAAATTGGATAAGCACTTTCAAAGTACTGGGCGAAAAGTTTTATTGTTTATTAATAATTGTCCAGCACATCCAACAGACGTATAAAGCAAACTGAAAGCCATTTAGCTAGAATTTTTTCCACCGAATATGACTTCTAAATTACAACCCCTCGATCAAGGAGTAATTTCAAACTTTAAGGTTTTCTATTGCAGCAGAATAGTAAAAGAAGCATTAAAGCGCATAAAGGTAAACCAAAAACAGGATATTACAATAATGGATTGCATTAATCATGTAACAAAAGCTTGGAATATCGATGTCAGTAAGCAAATCATACAAATTGTTAAAAAAAAGCTGGATTTGGTCTGTATTCTGAATAGGAAGAAGAAGATGACATGCCTTTAATTCTTTTTAGTAATATTGATGAGAATCAAAGAGCAATTGAATCTGATTACCAACTTGGTTAAAAGCGAACAAAATACAAACTTGCAATGCTTCTCTTCTGGATTGTATTGAAGTAGATAAAGATCTTTGCACAATTGATTTTCCTACATTTAATGATATTGTTGAGAATTACTGTCCTAAATTACAGGATACAGTATTTAGCGGAACGGAGAGTGATGGCGAGGGTTCGATGGATGAAACTATACAACAGCCTTTCAGAAATTATGTAGAAAATTACTTGCAAACATTGCGTTTATATTTGCAAACGAATGAAGCTACAGCGGATGAGCACTATGAGGCTTTAAATAAATCAGAGTCATTTTGTACTGAAATATTAATTTCTTTAATTTCAGAATATTTTACTTTATTGCAATTTGTGCCTGAAAAAAAATTGGGGGCGTGGCATATCCCACACATTTTAAATTCATTGTATGATTTTTAAAGAGAACTGTTAAATCTATTGTCTCAAAATTTTGTAGGACTATATCTTATACCATTTCACCTATTCAAGCCAAAATTGTAAGGATCGGATCAGCGGGTGTGGTACCACCCATACAACTTAAACATATTTTACGCAATATTTAGGAATCCGTTAAATCTATGGTCTCAAATTTGTACGATTAATTCTTATAGCACTTTACTTTTCCGAGCCAAAAATTGTACGGATCGGATCAGGGGGTGTGGTACCGCAGGTTCTTCCGCCCTTAGATACATAGGTATATAGTTTTGCCGTTTGACAGGCGAACACATCAGATATTCGATAAAAATTCGTTCAATTAAATTTTTACAGCGACATACTTCGTAGTTTAACCACAAATATAGTTTTTAGTATTATGTACATACATATATGTATGTACATAAGTATGTACCCATGTAAACCAAAACTTAAATAAACCTGATTTTTTTTGTTTAAACGAAAAAAATTTTTTAAATTAAAATTTTATGATTTTAAATTTAAATTTAAAAACCTTGAAAGAAGTTGCAGCGCTTATCAATAAAGTATAAAAGTTAAAAAACTTGTTTGGAAAATTGTGCGAAAGACTAGAACAGAATTTTTTTAAGTTTTTTTTTTCGTTTTGCTAAAAAATCTAAATTTACTTGTTTGTAACCGCATTTGGCAGTTGCATTCTATCACTTACGTTCAAGTATAACATGAATATTATTTAGTTAGTCAATGTTAGATAGCATCTATTAAAACATATGAACAATCATGCATACATTCATGCTTGTAAAGGTTTTGACTTTTAGTTAATACAAAAGTTCATGGTAGTTCAATTAAAAAAAATCTGTAAGAGAAAACTTGTTTTTTCAAAATTTGTTGACAGTAAATAGTTGGCGGTAAATTGTTGTTATAAATTTCAAATAGAATTGATACAATTTTTTTCGTTTGATATTGTGTGTAGTGCTATCAGGCGGTTAGGATCATTTAACCATATAAATTCTGAAATATTCGAAATTGCAATGTCTATATTTTTTTAATTAAGAGTTACAAGAATTTTATTTTTGGTGTCAAATAAAAATAAAAATTTTAAAATACATATACCTATGTATGTACATATGTATGTGTGTATGTTTGTTCATATGTATGCACATAGATAATTTAATTAGAACGTTAACATTTTTAAAAATAGTAAATTGAAGCAAAATATTTTGGAAAAACAAAATTTTAGGAACAAATACTGAACTGACCAACAGACTATTATTTCCTCATATGTTGTATCTTTTAGCTGACAAATTTACGCAACTAAAAAAAAACAAGTAAGAGCGCTATATTTGGCTGTGCCAAATCTTATATACCCTTCACTGCGTGTATTTACGTAAAACAATTTTTTTTGCCTATATCTCGAAAAAAATTTTTTCTTTATATCTCAAAAAAAACTTTTAGTGAAATTTCTCAAAAAACATGTCCTACACACATATATATTCATTTTTGTGTAAAAAAAAAATTAAAAATGTTTTTTTTTGCTATATCTCGTTAATTGTCGGATTTTGGTGATTTTCAATAGCAAGCATCTCAGGAAAATTTCTGATCGTTTCATACCAATGTCCGTACGACATCGGGGGGCTGAGAAAAGTTGATTTCAACAGACGGACAGATACACAGACGGACATGGCTAAATCGACTTCCCTATCTATAAGGATTCAGAATATATATACTTTATGGAGTCGCAAATGAATATTGTATAAATTACAAACGGAATGACAAACTTATATATACCCTTATCACCTTAGTTGAAGGGTATAAAAACAAACAGGAAACGAAAGTTAATGGCAACGTTTCTTTTCTTAGTAAACTATTTTATGTGAAAAAGGTAAACTTGGAAAGAATTGCGTATTTTAATTTAATTATTTATAACTTATTTTATGTTTCGTATAGAAGTATGTTTATTTTTACTCATTTCTGTATGCTTTTATAAATGTGTATAAAATAAAATATATAAATAATTATTTTTAACTAAATGATATTGATGACTTTCTTGGCATATCTAATACTTTTACTTTTGTAATATAAGATTTTATTACTGTATAATACATATGTTGCATATAGTGCGCTGTAACTGCATTTTTATTTGCTATTAAAACTTCTGGTTACAGGCTTTAAAATACAAAGAATATAAATATTATTATTTGTATTTTATTATTATTTATTTATTTATTTAAAATAGCTACATACATATAAATTACAGCTAAGCACTATACAAAATAAACAACAATACAGTTATATAAACAAAACTCTGCAAACAGTCTCAAGTAGCCAGATTTAAGTTAAGATACTCTATAAGTTTCTTTCTAGATTCATCGATATTATCAGAGAAGTCTATCTGGTCATACAATTTATTAAAATCTGCACAAATTCTTCGAAGTGGATCAAAATTCACGTAGTTCGATATATGAAATTTTAAATATAAAGGTACAAATCTTAAATGTCTGTTAGGAACATTAATGCATATTTTACTTAGACACATTGAATCTGGTTTGCCTTTAATAAGATTAAAGATTAATAATGCAAGAAGTCCAATGATTGCTAAGCGGCTTTTATAAGGCGGTTGAATAATGTTTGGGTACCAACGTAGATTACGAAGGCAAAATATCAGAAATTGTTTTTGAACAGATTCAAGTTTATTTATATGTACATCATATTGGGAATCCCAAATTACTGATCCGTATTCTAGTATTGGCCTTACTAACGACGTGAATAAGTTTTTCGTGACATAAGGATCGTTAAATTCTTTGGCCCATCGTTTCAAGAAGCATAAAACACCATTTGCTTTTTACAGTCATTATAATATGTGAGTTGAAGAGAGTCAACTACATCCAATTTCGAATCATGTATAAAATAAACATTTGCAGCTGGTGTATATCTGCAAAAAATCATGGATTTGCATTTTTAAAAATTCAATTCCATTAGATTCACAATACACCAATTACAAATAATTAGAATTGAAATAAAGAAAAAAACCAGGCTTAAATAAAAGTAATTTCCTAACATGTTTAAAGTTTATTACATTAAGGCTTATTACATGTTTGGAGATTTTATTTGATAAAGCTTGAGATTGCACAATCTCATTCGTCTTTGCGTTCTTGCTTAAAGGATTCCCAGTCCAGAAATTGAAGAAACCGATTTCATACTGCTTAAGTGTCGGGTAAATAAAACTAAACAGGTCATTATAGGTATCTAAAAAGACTCATCGACTTTGTTATTTCTTCTGTTTTGTGTAGAAAAGCTTAAATTAAATCAAAGTAAATATGTATGTTGTTGACTTATGCGCTTTTTGCTTTCAAATAAATATCTTCAATATTTTCTGTTCGCAGCATAAATATTTTACTTTTTTTGAATGTAAATTTTATCTTTTTAAACAAAAATTTTGTAGAAATAACAATATCAGTAGTACCGATGAGAAAAAGAGTGCTGACGATGTACGATTTCATATGGGAAACTGCATTTTTAAATAAAATAACATTCTCAATATATCACATTTTCAAAATACAAGAACTTTAAGTTAAAAAAAAATCAGGTTTTAACTCACAGCTTGTCCAATAAATTTATGGACAATAAAATAAATTTCTCGTTAAATTAAGTGTGTATTTACTGTAGTACTTTTTTATATTTCTGTTATAATATTTACTTGACCAACTGTTTAACAGCCGTTTTTATTTCTATGAAAAACTAAGAGATTTTAAAAATGCGCTCCCAAATAGAAATTTTTTTGTTTGTTGTAAATAAATATTTTAAAATTATGGCTAATGGAATCACGAAACGATTTTTCTCTATGCTCCGACCACAAGCTTCTTTTTTTTGCAATTTTTTGGAACTGTTTATATAATTTACTTTTTTATTTTTGTTGAGTGTCATCTATTGTTATTAACTGTTTTTAGTACACTAAAAACAAGGTTGTATTTTATAAAATCAACTTAAAACCATAACAAAAAAGTTTTTAAGATGGTTTTAACGAAATTATTTTGTATGGTAAAACTAGGTTTTAATATTGGTTTTATCGTTAAAACCAAATTTTGAGTTAAAACCCTTAATGTGAAAACTCTATAAGCCTTTGCTACCTTTATGCGATACGACCCATTGTGAGTAAGAAATAATATTTCGCTTTCCAACACTTTTTTATGTCTTGGTCAGTGTTGTCATTATATTATCAAAAATCTTTTAGTTTGTGAAAAAAAATTTTTTTTGACCAAAAAAGCTTTTTTTACAAATCATTTAACAAAACTCTATAACTGCATATGTTTTTAGCTCTTTTATTAATTTAACAATTTTATAAATTAAATTAATCAATAAATTTGTTATATCACGTATGAAATTTATGAACGAACATAAACAATATAATAAGACGATGTTAAAACATATGTATGTATGCTTAAAGAGATATTACTTGTACATTGTTCTATTTGATTTCAAAGTAATTTTTTTTTTTGAAGAAATAAGTTTGTACAGCTGCTGTCATTTTTTAAGTCTTTTAATCTGCACTTCATCGCAGTGAAAAGGTTGTAAAAAGAATAAAAATGCATCGTTAAAACCCTAATGGAAGCATCGACTTTAGCTACAAATAGTTATAAATAAACTAAACTTAGTAAAGCTTTCAAAAGTACATTATTATTTTAAAGATATAACTAAATTTATGTAACCATTAAAAAAAACTTAAAAACATTTTGCATCTAAAAAAACTAGCAAAAAATGATAAGTTTTCCAATACGACAACACTGGTCTTGGTAGACATAAACATGGTTGCTGCCAATAGTAAATAATTGTTCTGTAACCAATTTTAAAAAACAATATCTTTTAAATAGTGTATAAGAATATAATGAATAAGTTTTTTTTTAATTGTAACAAATTTTTTTTCTTAAATTTTATTAGTTTCCTTTTGAGATACATATCTCCAAATGATATATCGTTATTTTAATACTCTAATATGCAGCCCTGTATGATTGATTTGCTGTGCAAGGCGAATTCGCCTTGTTATTATTGTGTTTGTTTTTTATTCCGCAATAACGATTATTCATTCTACTGCACTCGTGAACAACAAGCTTCTGGGAGGAACTTTGGAAAATAATAAAAATATATTTTTTGTACAATAACAAATTTGCAAGTGTTTGTTAATCATAAGTATATAATTTAAAAAAAGTTAAGTAAATTAGTAAACAATGAAGCAATATAATATTGGCCTATGCGCCATCATAGCTGTATTTGCAGTTTTTGGTAAGTACATAATACATATTTGTTTTTTTTTATGTACATATGTAATTAAAGATTACCAACAGCAGCAAATGTATTATACAAATTAAAAAAAAAAAAGTTGATTAGTGTATCTGTTTAAAAAAATAATAAAGTATTTGCGTTTTAACAAAACGTTGTGAAAATTGAAAGAGAAATAAAATTCTTTTGTTTTCTTGGTTTTGTGTTAAAGGTCTGCATATAGCTGATTCATCACCTCTTAACAAACATCATATGGTTGGAGCAGAAAAATGCACATGGGGGCCCTCATATTGGTGCAGTAATATAACGTAAGTACATACTTAAATAGTAGCTTGTATGTGTGTCATTTACAGTCACAAAAAAGTAATAGTAAATATTTCCTAAATTAAATTTTTACAAATTTAATAGTTGGTAACTTATGTATTTGTGGAAAGATATGTAAATTGAAGAACTGAGTTTCAATTTGCAATAGTGCAGTTCTACCGAATAAATTGTAGCATTTGCCTGCATTTATGTATTTGTGTACCAGTTTTTTCTTGTAGAATCTTTTATGTGTGACTGGCAAAACAAGCTTCGAAATTGTTTCCAGAAATGTTTAGTTGCACAAAAAGAACAAATGCGTTTGCCAAAAATACTTGTTGATACCTACATACATACATATGTACATATAACGCTAAAAATTTCATTTTATTCGCTTTTACGCTGTAGCTTTTGTTAAATTTTCTTTACACACATATGTATGTATGTAGGTATTTCATTATATTGTTTTTCTTTGTATTTATGTGATTATGTACGTATGTATGTATATATGAATGTACTATGTGTAAGCAAATAATAAACAGCAGCAACAATATAAATTTATTTAAAAGTCGTCCATATGTACTTATATTAGAAAAGAATATTTGTAAAAACAAATTATTTAATAGTTTCAGTTAAACATTTAGAGCATATTACAATTATTTTTGTTGTTTTACGAAAAAATGTTTAATTAAAAATTAAAAATTTTTGTTTATTTGCATAGAATTTTCTTTGTTTACACAATAATTTCGTTTTATTATTTTTTTTCAAATGACATTGAACCGTGCGTTCTTACGTTGTTTCCTTGTTAGTTATTTTTGCACGTTTCGTTTCTTACTCTAAATTGTTACAATTAACAAAACTTGAAAAAAAAAGTTGCTTTAATAAGCTTTTCAAAACTTTTTTACATATTAAATACTGATAATAGGATTAATGGGATAAGTTTAACGCGCAAAACGTTGGGGTCGCATACTAAATTGCATTTAAATAAAATAAATAAACACGAATAAAATAATCGCAAATGTATTGGTTTCAAATAAGTTGCAAATAAAAAAAATTTTGAAAGTTTTTCGTTAGGTACTAACATATACAGTTTCTAAATTACTTTTTATCATAAAGAAATTTTAGATTAAAAACATTTAAACAAAAAAACTAAAAAGTTGTTTACAAGTTCGTTTACCCAAAAGCTTAGACT
Source organism: Paykullia maculata (assembly GCA_003055125.1). Classification (NCBI taxonomy): domain Eukaryota; kingdom Metazoa; phylum Arthropoda; class Insecta; order Diptera; family Rhinophoridae; genus Paykullia; species Paykullia maculata. The sequence goes on along the minus strand of NDXZ01026027.1, from coordinate 2,085 downwards.
TTTTTTACTATACCTTATTGGATTGCTTTGTTTCACAAATTTCGTAAATGAAAACACAAGTTGAGAAGGTAAAGTGACAGTGTTCTGACTAAATATTTAAAATTTTTTTCTACACCATTTCCGCTTGTATTTTAAAATTTTCTACTTGTATTTTAGAAATTTCTTATTCATTTTCAGAAATTTCAAATTCAAAGGTTTTAAAATAAAATCAAAGCAAAGTCGCGATTAACGTTGTAAAAGCCTTTTTTTCAAAATCAAATTTTGCATATACCATTAATATTTAGCACATTAACGAATTACATTTTCAAAAACACAAATGTTAAATTTTGAAATAGGTACAATTAAAAAGTTTTAAAATTAAATAAGGTATTTCTGACATTTCATTAGACATTTTTAAAACTAAATAGGAAAATATTTAAAAATGCTACAAATAAACAAACGCAAATTTTTTATATACATTTTTTTTAAACATTTACAAAAAACTTATCAACGAAATCAGCACTTACAATAATGATTATAACAAAAATATTGTATCAAGTTTCAAAAAGATGTATTGAGTAAACAAAATAAATTTTTTACATCACTACGTGTTTTTATCAACCAGCTGTTTTGGTTAAGTAAGAAGTTATTAGAAATTTTCCGTTCCCGTGTTTTTTAAAACAAAAGTGTTTTTTGGAAAGTAAATCTGTCAAATAGCTCAATTACTGGGCTTTTCTAGAAAAGTAAACCATATAAAAAATATATAAAAGTTTTACACAGCAATACATTTTCAAATAATTTATTTTTTTACAAAATCGTGTTATGAAAAACCAAATAAAATATAAAATAGTTATACCTATTCCAAATAAAACACAAAACAAAAAAGTGCATACATTTGTTTTGTTATTTTCCCTTTTAAAGCCACAAAATTAAAACACATTTTAACACCAGAATCGACAAAAAATTTGTGTTTTTATTATCCTATAAAGAAACATTTTTCTGATTATCTTTTTCGATTAATTTTACTATCAAAGCAAAAGAAACAAAATTAGCACACTTGAGATTAATGGTGTATTGATAACCTCTATCTATGCACATATGTTTGTAAATATTTTAAAGTAAATTATTTAATAACAAGCTGAGCCCGGCCCGCAATGCTGGCTCTAAAAAAACTTTTTCGTACAAACGATTCAAATACCACACGGTGAAACACAAAAACAGGCAAATATTGAGTAATAGACAAAATATGATAATGCTTATAACAATAAAACGAATGAATACATATATGGTGACAATGTGAACGGAACTAGTGTAACTAGTAAACAGCGCCAACATTGACAAAAATTTTAATTAAAAGAACTACAAACCAAAGCATATGAAACCCTTTTTATTTTATACATACATATGGGCATTTCCACAGAAACGTCAACCGCACCCAAAAATTCAAAGTCTATAAAAGTATGTATTTTAATATATTTATAAAGGGAATCTATCAAATTTAACTAATGTAAATAAATCTAAAATTTATTCATAACACATTTTCAAATATATGTATGGAAAGTCAACCAAGTGCAAAAGTTTTGTTTTAAACATTTCTATTGCTCTTTTAAATCTCGGTTTTTTTTAAAGAATATAAGAAAAATGTTAAAGGAACGTTGCGACTACCAATTGCGGTAAATGTTTTCTTTGGTTTACCGTTTATTTATATGCGACATCGTAAGTGTAAAATTTATAAATTAAAAATAAATTTTTTTTCTAAAATATCTTTATTTGTATATGTAAACACAAAATATACATTTATTGAATGAAAATGAGTAAAAACGGAGGCGAGAAAAATAAAGCCAACTGCAAACGGTGGAGAGAAAGGTTAAAGGATGACGAAACAAATTACAAAACTATAAATTTCAGGTATCCCAGTTGCATTCGTTTTGTTGCGATAGCCAACAGGTAGAAGCAGCAAGGACTGCATTTTGATATTTTGTTTAGTTTATAATTTTTGTTGTTAAAATAAATACATTGAATATATTAAAAAACATTTAAAATCATCTTACTCATGTCTAATAAATAAAAAGTAAAAAAATAAACATAAAAAGTGTGATGGAAAAA